>CATKHJ011317542.1:0-16498 GCA_949750685.1 Vernicia montana
AAAAACCAAAAGGACTATACTGACCGATTTTTTTACTAGAAATACCCAAAGAAACAAGGACCTAATACCCACAGTTTTCTCTGTGACAACTGAAAACTTCATCGGGACCATCAAAGACGCACCGCCTCCCATTGAAATTCCATGGACAAGAGCAACCTGCTAATCATATTGACCATCACAAATATGCACCTATCTCCATAATGATATGGAAAAATAATATAACTTAGAGGGCAGACAGGCCACAGTATGAGAATAAAAAAGGGTGTCCTCAATGCATGAGACTCCCTGCTTTGCAAGGGTCCATCCAACCCTACCCTCTGTTTTTTTTTTTGCAGAGAGGTCATTTGTCTTGGATCCGTGACCTGGATCACAAATTAGGACTTTTCCTGCAAATTGGGATGATTCCCCTTCCTACAACTGTGACCTTTCCTGTGAATTGGGACTTACCTCTCTAGACTTCCCACCCCCAGGCTACATTATCAACAAACAAAGCACACAAAAAAAATAAAACAAAGACATCAATGTTACATTCAAACAAAAAAAGAAAAACCTAACATCTAAAAACAAGTAATTTTATTCAAGGTAAGAAAAACATATTCTACTATAATTAGTTCAAATCAACATTAGTACAGATTAAAATCCCTCTAATAGTTGGCCAAAAGTGTTTACTTTCAGGATATATGAAAACAACATCACTGAATTAGGAAAAGGGTAAATATAAGCCACAAACTAATAAAATCAAAAATGGAAAAAGGTAAAAATTGAAATACACCTCTGAAAATTTTAACAAGTAAAATCATATTTTAGGAAGATTGAAATTTAGTGCCCCATTAATTAGAAAAAAAAAAGGAATGGAAGCTGAAAGAGAAAATAGTTACCAAGTAAATACCAAGCAATTGATTAGCCTTGCTCCTTAATTGATCAAAACCCTAATACTCCCATCATTCTCACAGGTAAATACGAAGCAATCGAACCAATCACTTGAAATAAAACCCATTCAAACTAAAACTTTAACTAGAAATCAAAGCCATCACATACGAGATTTCCCTTTTGATGTGCAAAAGAGAGAAGAAAAATGAGAAATAAAAAAATAAAGACAAAGGAAGACAATGACTTGTAGAGAGTGTTAGGGTTTAGAGATTTAGAAACAGAGAGCATAAGGAAATAAAATGGAACTTGTTCTCTGAAAAGCTCTAAGTCCTCAGCATACACTAGGTTTGTTTTAGAAGATTAAGATTTTTTTTTAAGCAATAAAAATAAAATAAAGGAATTTTACAAAAATAAAATAAAGGAATTTTTCTTTTAGCTTTGGTGGGAAAATCTGGCGCTAAAATATTTAGCTCAATAACGAGGGACTTACATACCAATTATGACCAAATAAAGTTCCCATCATTAATAATCATATCTTTAATGAGGGAATTTTTAAACCCTCACAATAGATAAAAAAATTTGTGCTTTTAGTGACAGATTTTTCATACCCTCATCAGTTTTTCGTCATTATAAATTGTTTTTCTTGTGATAATCAAAACAAACCAATACAATACAAAAAACAAAAGAAACAAGAATCACCAACCAGAGTTGATTGTTGCAGCAATTTCTGGCCATTGGCTTCTCCATCTTCTTTTTCTCTTGATAAAAACAAAAACCCACCAAAAATATTTGCAGAAATTATTAAAAACTACATGAGAAATTCATGAAAAATGGTTTCTTGGTTATTGTTTTCTTGTATGAAATCACGCAATCTGTGTGTAACTACTACATTGAAAGAAAAGTAAAGAATCTCAAGTGATTGGATTTGGAATGGTGAGATGATTATTGATTAAACAGTTTGTTTGGATTCAAGCCTTAACTTTTGATTGAGGAGGCAAACGTCCATTACTTTATAGGCCAATTCAAGACAAAAAATAAATTATTTGGGACACAATCTCTCTCTCATTTACTCGTAAAATTTTAAGGTTTGTCAATAACAGAATAAGATGAATAGCTTAAGATAAAATGATTTCTTACTGTACTAAAACTACTTTTAAAACCAAAGATGTTGTCATTATGAAATTGCTAAGAAATCTCCTGCATCTTGTTGGTAATTTGGTCCCCTTCATTTTATTGTACTTGTGAAACTAATAAATTGTAAGAATAGGAGAAGAAGCCAGCAAAATAGACAAATTTCAAAGAAACTAAAGGAAAAAATTTAGGAAAAAAACTTGGAAATCGCATCACAGCTGATGTATGTCAAATCCAACCAACCCACTGCCTAGTAAATCGATGTCCTTTATATGAATTCGAGTTTTGACTAAAGTTATTGCTAAATCACCCTATAATAATCAACTTCAATTAGTCACAACACAAGAAAATAACTTTTAAGTTTTATTGTATTATTAGTCAGTGAAATTAACCAAGATATATAAATTAACATTCCTTTATCCTTGCAATGCTTAAACTTATTTTCTAGAGTAAATGTTAGGGAAGGACACCTAATTAAGGTCAGCAAACTATATATAGAACTATTTTTACTTAAGAACCATTCCATTTTTGTCAATCCTACCCAACATGCAAATTTTAATTCCTGACCAAAACGAACTACTAGCAAAAAAAAAAATTCAAATAAGAATCCTAAATATGAATAAGGGAAAAGAAAAGAAAACTCATTGGTGCTAATCAACAAAAATTATAGAGAGGAATGACCTAAGAAGCATTGCATAAAAAGTAAATTCCTTAACTAAAAAGTAAAATTTATACAAAACAACCAATCTAACATACTAAATCAATTAAAATTTTCAGTATTATATGAATTAGATGCCATACCAATTAAAACCCAGATATTGATATTTTTCACATGAGCTCTTCGTTGCTATTACCACCCAAACGCCTAAGGGCTTGCAATTGGAGGTGGTTGACGATGGCTAGGCTTTTCCAAGTTTTATCAACTTCAGTGGTGGTTGAGGTGCCAAATCTGGTTGATTTTGCAAAATTGAATCCAAAGACCTTCGCCTTCAAGTCGGTTTACTCTCACTTTGCTTTTCTTTGGAATTATATGAGATATCAAGGCTTTTTTGCAGGAGATAGTGTTAGGGTTTTCAATTTTGATGGGTTCAATAATAATGGAGGAAAGGAAAGGTTTATGGAAATATGAAAGGTGACTTGTTAATTTCACTGAAAGAAACAATCAAAATTTGGTTGAAAATTCATGAGTATCTCAATCTCTTCTTCCTCTCTCTTTCCTTTCTTGGTTTAATTTTGTTTTGGAGAAAAGATGAAGAGAAATAGAAAAGATGAAGAGAAATAGAAAACTATACAGTGACAAAGTTAATGGTTACTGGTTTAATGGGTAACCAGTTAGAAATTAGCTATTTCCAGTTAAAAATTGGCTATTTCAAACTCAAGTAAACTTTACTTGAGAAAATCTCAAGTAATGGTAGCACGCACCATATATATATATATATATATATATATATATATATATATATATACACCTATAAAAATCATGTACAAAGAAAAGAAAAATATTTCTAATGCCAGCAAATGCATATCATGTAAAAGAAGTATGAAACATCCATAGGAACAGTGTGAAACAATGTCTTAATAGGTACAAAGCTTGCTGGGTTATTGGTCTATGTGATTCATCAGCTGTAAAAGATAAGATCTTCCACTGTTTCAGTACATACAGAAATGAACATGAAGCAAAATCCTCATTAAAAAATACAGATATGAACTCTTTTTTTTATATATTATTTTTACGCAAATCCTCAAGCAAAATCATCAAATTCTGAATCCTCTCCACCAAAAAAAAAAAAATCCAAATAAAACATAAAATTTTCAATCTAATAATCCCAATTCATGAATATGCATCACCAAATCAGACCCATCAGACCCAACACCACAACCGTGCAAAAATAAAAACAACAAGAAGGAAAAGAAAATTGAAGAAAAGCCAAAAACAAGTATCAAATAACAAAATAAAATACCAAAATGCAATTAGGAGGAGAGACATACAATTTTAGAAATTTCATGCAATTATCATAAGGGAATGGAAATGAATATTATAAAACAATAATGAAAGTGTATATTATACAATCAGGTTAAGCATCATTTTGACCCCTCAACTTATTAAAATGTACTAAATCTGCCGTCGCGATACTTTTTGACTAATTTGGACACCTTAACTTTTTGGTAAAGGCTACTTAAGCCCTTTTTTGAACAAAAATGAGTGCGTCTAACACACTGGTATAGAAACTCAAGGGAATTGACTAAAATATTATTATCCATTTGATTTTTAATTTTCACTTTTATTAAAATATCCATTGGAGTTCTTTTCTACTGTGCAATGTTCTTGTTTCAAATTTATATTAATATTAATATTTTTTAGTTTTTAAAATAAAATTAAATAAATTAAATTAACATAACATAACATAACATGACATAACATAAAATAAAATAAAATTATTATGTTCTTGGTTCTTCCACAATTACTTTTTCTAATCCTCAATCGGGAATTTTCAATGATGATTCTGAATATGATCTTAGAGCAATTCCTGGTCTGGCTGCTTACCCACAACAATAAGATTTATCAGAGAGGGAGAATTGTCGGAAGAGAATCAAAACTTTAAATAATTCTAATTCAAATTCTACTTCGCCGCCGCCACCTCCTCTATTAGCTACTGCTTCTTCCTCTTCTTTTTCATCTTCTTCACCTCCATCAACAATTACTGTTTCGGGTAATTTATCAGTGCCGTTGCGGCCGATGGTTCAAATTGATTCACAGGAGACCGAATGGAATGAGATTGGAGACCCAACTCAAATATACATTGGAAAAGCAACTCGAATAATTATAATTGATTCACAGGAGACCCAACTCGAATAAGAACCAATGACTAAACATGGTGAAGTTCATGATACTGCAAAGTTTGAACAATATACATTGAAGAAGCAAAGAGTTATGGCCATAACTGAATAGTCTTCATCAACAAGAAAATATATTTAATGAATTAGAAGAGGGAGCTATTGCAAAGGTTTCGATGAATTAGAAAATATACATTTGGTGCCATTAGCTTCAAGGAATTGCAGAGGTTTCAATGTCAAAATGGAGCTACAGCAGCTTTTATTTAATTCATTTATTTGATTTTCAATTTCACTTTTATTATTATTTAATTCATAAATATATGTGTGCGCTTGTTTTTGTCCAAAAAAGTATTTAAGTGGCCTTAACTAAGAAGTTAAGGTGTCTAAATTAGCCAAAAAGTATCGCGAGGGCGAATTTGGTACATTTAAAAAAGTTTAGGGGCCAAAATGGCCTTTACCCTTATACAATCACAACAACCAACTCAGCATAATAAAATATGAACAAAGCCTCATCCAGTATTTCTCAAAGCACATTGTTAAGTATGTATATGAACCTTGAAAGCATTTTAAATAAACAGATAATTGAGAGACAAACTAACCTTGGCCTCAACTAATATATCAGCAAGTAGTGATGTAAGGAACACCAATAAAATTAAAGACCCAAAACCTAGTGCTGAAGTAAACAGCCAGTTCCTCTCCTTTGGCAATTTATTAAATTTGAAAAAGTTCATTAACTAGTGTTCTGGCTTGGCAGTGGTCTTAAGTAGAAGCAGAGCCTGGTCAGTTCTAAAACTTGAAGAACAAGCAGTGATAATACCTGCACTAAAGAAAAATAAACATCATCTTGTGACTTCATGGATATAGGCAAGTCCACCTGTAACACTCCAATGAATATAAAACAAGTTATATCCAGTTAAGCTCCCTTAAGTGAAAAAATTTATTATGAATCTTGGGACCATTAAAATATATGCACATCCTTGGTATGGATAGACACAATCCATAACTCCTTACAAGAAAATCCCTCAAACCTTTTTCTTTTCTCTCTAAATGCAGATGGCAGTCATCTTATAACTGGGTGGTTCAATTAAATACAAAAAAGAAAATATTTTATAAATTCAGTTTTGAGATTAAAAGAAAGGGGGAGAATCATATGCACTGTAGTAACAAGAGGAGAGCATAGACTTGGATGAAACAATATCTATATCACAAGGCAATTGTTATCCATATTACAAGGCTAAGTTTATGAAACAATATCTATTAGTGACATGAATTCCAGTTCTAAGAATGTATTTGGCATTTAAATAAGCAGCAGGTAATTAGTTTTATCTTCAAATATGTCATCATCCAAGACCGAAAATACAATGCTGCACCAATTATGAAAGGAGGCCACACCCAGCATTAGTAAGTGATGGTTAGATTTATATGACCCCTAATTCCTTTGTTACACTGATTTAATATCAGCAACCAAATAACACACTCACCGCAGTTTGTGGATCAAGCACAGGTTGGTACAATAGATAGGCAACTACGCCTCCAATACCCAAAGGAATGTGCAAATTGAACATATACATAGCCATAATACTCCATATACTTCCTCTTTCCCATGGAATATCTGATGAAAGCACTGAAAATTCCCGTTTACATTTGACCCAAAAATCAATAATAACCAAGGAAAAAGTTGACTTATTTCCATAATTTAACTGAAAAATTATAAAGAACAATGGGAAACAAACTAAACCCATTAAGCCACTCACAAAAAAGTTTCAATTTTGATGTACTATACCTCTTAAATATCAAAAATTTTAAAATGGGTCAGCTTTCTAAGACAAAAACAAACCCTACTCCATATGATACAAGAAGAAAATCAAATGTACCTCAATGAGTTTATCAGTAGTCTCGGTTTTTATGCAATAACAAGATAGAGAAAATTTGAAGTTAAGATTGGAATTAGATACGGAGAAGCAATGAAGAAGCTTTGATTTGTTGAAATCGCCGTGAAATTTAACCGGTAGAGCAGCCACCGGTGGCCGGAGCACCATAACCGCACAAAAATAAAAACAACAACAACAAGGAAAAGAAAATTGAAGAAAAGCCGAAAACAAGTATCAGATAACAAAATAAAGTACCAAAATACAAACGCAGAAACGACGTTGAGTTAATTCGTGGAGGAATGAACGCCACTCGTTACTGGTGCAGGTAGGTCAATGATGAACTCACAGTGGACGGCGATGGCGATGGCGAGGCTCGAGTTCTCGATTGTGACTGTTTCTCTGTGTGTGGGTGAGAGAGAGTGAGAGCTGTCGGTAAGGGTCGAGAGAGAGAGGGAGCTGTGAGTGAGAGAGACTCGGTGAGGGTGAAGGAGATAGGGCTGAGTGAGTGACTGTGAGGGTGAGTGAGTGTCGGTGAGTGAGTGACTCTACCACCTCCTTCGTTACCATCACTCCCATCTCTGCTACCGCTACCACCGCCGCCACCATCACCTCTACCACCTTCACCTTCACCACCACTACTACCAACACCATTAATTTTTACATATAACAAACTACCACCACCATCATCAATTATAATTGATGTTAAATGAATAAAATTGAAAATCGTTTTTACATTATAGCAAATAAACTTATTTTTTACTTTTTTTTCAATTTTTTTTTTTAAATAAAAATTTTTCAATTTCAATGAAAACTAGAAAATAAATTAAAAAAAAAAAATCTGTAAGTAAACAGGCTCAAAAAGTGTGAGAGTGAGCGACAGCATCGGTGACTGAGTGAGAGAAAACTGAGAGAGAAAGAGGGAGTGATTGGTTTTAGGGATTTTAGCGACTACAGCTTAGTCGCTAACTGCTTAGCTACTAACAACAATTTAGTCAGTGCCTTTTGCATCCAGCTCAAATTCAATAATTTAGCAACTACATCCACTAATCGTTAATAGGCTGAGTCATTAAATTATTAATGTGTAAATATACAGTTTCTCGCGCTAAATTTCAATAACCGATTTACCACTAATTAACTTGCAGTCACAAATATAGCGACCATATTTAATTATTAAATTCAACGTCAATTTTTTGTGCAAATTTATAGTGATTGTGTAGTCGCTAATTCAAATTCAACATCTTTTACTGATAATAATTAAATAATCGCTATTTAGAAACTAATTGAAGGTAGTCTCTAAAATTCAATTTACTAGTATGTGTAAATTATATATTTTTAGTTTTTTTTTACAATTTTTATTATTATATTGTCTACTAAAATTTTATCTTCTCATACATTTAATTCAAATTGGATTTTATATAAATTTTAAAATTTTTAAAAAATATTATTGATTATCTTATTAAAAAAAATTTAACTATCACATCATTAATTGTTACTTATAGACCTCTTGTATATTCTATAATTTATAGATTTGGCAAAATATATATATATTTTGCCAAATCTATAAATTATAGAATATACAAGAGGTCTATAAGTAACAATTAATGATGTGATAGTTAAATTTTTTTTAATAAGATAATCAATAATATTTTTTAAAAATTTTAAAATTTATATAAAATCCAATTTGAATTAAATGTATGAGAAGATAAAATTTTAGTAGACAATATAATAATAAAAATTGTAAAAAAAAACTAAAAATATATAATTTACACATACTAGTAAATTGAATTTTAGAGACTACCTTCAATTAGTTTCTAAATAGCGATTATTTAATTATTATCAGTAAAAGATGTTGAATTTGAATTAGCGACTACACAATCACTATAAATTTGCACAAAAAATTGACGTTGAATTTAATAATTAAATATGGTCGCTATATTTGTGACTGCAAGTTAATTAGTGGTAAATCGGTTATTGAAATTTAGCGCGAGAAACTGTATATTTACACATTAATAATTTAATGACTCAGCCTATTAACGATTAGTGGATGTAGTTGCTAAATTATTGAATTTGAGCTGGATGCAAAAGGCACTGACTAAATTGTTGTTAGTAGCTAAGCAGTTAGCGACTAAGCTGTAGTCGCTAAAATCCCTAAAACCAATCACTCCCTCTTTCTCTCTCAGTTTTCTCTCACTCAGTCACCGATGCTGTCGCTCACTCTCACACTTTTTGAGCCTGTTTACTTACAGATTTTTTTTTTTTAATTTATTTTCTAGTTTTCATTGAAATTGAAAAATTTTTATTTAAAAAAAAAAATTGAAAAAAAAGTAAAAAATAAGTTTATTTGCTATAATGTAAAAACGATTTTCAATTTTATTCATTTAACATCAATTATAATTGATGATGGTGGTGGTAGTTTGTTATATGTAAAAATTAATGGTGTTGGTAGTAGTGGTGGTGAAGGTGAAGGTGGTAGAGGTGATGGTGGCGGCGGTGGTAGCGGTAGCAGAGATGGGAGTGATGGTAACGAAGGAGGTGGTAGAGTCACTCACTCACCGACACTCACTCACCCTCACAGTCACTCACTCAGCCCTATCTCCTTCACCCTCACCGAGTCTCTCTCACTCACAGCTCCCTCTCTCTCTCGACCCTTACCGACAGCTCTCACTCTCTCTCACCCACACACAGAGAAACAGTCACAATCGAGAACTCGAGCCTCGCCATCGCCATCGCCGTCCACTGTGAGTTCATCATTGACCTACCTGCACCAGTAACGAGTGGCGTTCATTCCTCCACGAATTAACTCAACGTCGTTTCTGCGTTTGTATTTTGGTACTTTATTTTGTTATCTGATACTTGTTTTCGGCTTTTCTTCAATTTTCTTTTCCTTGTTGTTGTTGTTTTTATTTTTGTGCGGTTATGGTGCTCCGGCCACCGGTGGCTGCTCTACCGGTTAAATTTCACGGCGATTTCAACAAATCAAAGCTTCTTCATTGCTTCTCCGTATCTAATTCCAATCTTAACTTCAAATTTTCTCTATCTTGTTATTGCATAAAAACCGAGACTACTGATAAACTCATTGAGGTACATTTGATTTTCTTCTTGTATCATATGGAGTAGGGTTTGTTTTTGTCTTAGAAAGCTGACCCATTTTAAAATTTTTGATATTTAAGAGGTATAGTACATCAAAATTGAAACTTTTTTGTGAGTGGCTTAATGGGTTTAGTTTGTTTCCCATTGTTCTTTATAATTTTTCAGTTAAATTATGGAAATAAGTCAACTTTTTCCTTGGTTATTATTGATTTTTGGGTCAAATGTAAACGGGAATTTTCAGTGCTTTCATCAGATATTCCATGGGAAAGAGGAAGTATATGGAGTATTATGGCTATGTATATGTTCAATTTGCACATTCCTTTGGGTATTGGAGGCGTAGTTGCCTATCTATTGTACCAACCTGTGCTTGATCCACAAACTGCGGTGAGTGTGTTATTTGGTTGCTGATATTAAATCAGTGTAACAAAGGAATTAGGGGTCATATAAATCTAACCATCACTTACTAATGCTGGGTGTGGCCTCCTTTCATAATTGGTGCAGCATTGTATTTTCGGTCTTGGATGATGACATATTTGAAGATAAAACTAATTACCTGCTGCTTATTTAAATGCCAAATACATTCTTAGAACTGGAATTCATGTCACTAATAGATATTGTTTCATAAACTTAGCCTTGTAATATGGATAACAATTGCCTTGTGATATAGATATTGTTTCATCCAAGTCTATGCTCTCCTCTTGTTACTACAGTGCATATGATTCTCCCCCTTTCTTTTAATCTCAAAACTGAATTTATAAAATATTTTCTTTTTTGTATTTAATTGAACCACCCAGTTATAAGATGACTGCCATCTGCATTTAGAGAGAAAAGAAAAAGGTTTGAGGGATTTTCTTGTAAGGAGTTATGGATTGTGTCTATCCATACCAAGGATGTGCATATATTTTAATGGTCCCAAGATTCATAATAAATTTTTTCACTTAAGGGAGCTTAACTGGATATAACTTGTTTTATATTCATTGGAGTGTTACAGGTGGACTTGCCTATATCCATGAAGTCACAAGATGATGTTTATTTTTCTTTAGTGCAGGTATTATCACTGCTTGTTCTTCAAGTTTTAGAACTGACCAGGCTCTGCTTCTACTTAAGACCACTGCCAAGCCAGAACACTAGTTAATGAACTTTTTCAAATTTAATAAATTGCCAAAGGAGAGGAACTGGCTGTTTACTTCAGCACTAGGTTTTGGGTCTTTAATTTTATTGGTGTTCCTTACATCACTACTTGCTGATATATTAGTTGAGGCCAAGGTTAGTTTGTCTCTCAATTATCTGTTTATTTAAAATGCTTTCAAGGTTCATATACATACTTAACAATGTGCTTTGAGAAATACTGGATGAGGCTTTGTTCATATTTTATTATGCTGAGTTGGTTGTTGTGATTGTATAAGGGTAAAGGCCATTTTGGCCCCTAAACTTTTTTAAATGTACCAAATTCGCCCTCGCGATACTTTTTGGCTAATTTAGACACCTTAACTTCTTAGTTAAGGCCACTTAAATACTTTTTTGGACAAAAACAAGCGCACACATATATTTATGAATTAAATAATAATAAAAGTGAAATTGAAAATCAAATAAATGAATTAAATAAAAGCTGCTGTAGCTCCATTTTGACATTGAAACCTCTGCAATTCCTTGAAGCTAATGGCACCAAATGTATATTTTCTAATTCATCGAAACCTTTGCAATAGCTCCCTCTTCTAATTCATTAAATATATTTTCTTGTTGATGAAGACTATTCAGTTATGGCCATAACTCTTTGCTTCTTCAATGTATATTGTTCAAACTTTGCAGTATCATGAACTTCACCATGTTTAGTCATTGGTTCTTATTCGAGTTGGGTCTCCTGTGAATCAATTATAATTATTCGAGTTGCTTTTCCAATGTATATTTGAGTTGGGTCTCCAATCTCATTCCATTCGGTCTCCTGTGAATCAATTTGAACCATCGGCCGCAACGGCACTGATAAATTACCCGAAACAGTAATTGTTGATGGAGGTGAAGAAGATGAAAAAGAAGAGGAAGAAGCAGTAGCTAATAGAGGAGGTGGCGGCGGCGAAGTAGAATTTGAATTAGAATTATTTAAAGTTTTGATTCTCTTCCGACAATTCTCCCTCTCTGATAAATCTTATTGTTGTGGGTAAGCAGCCAGACCAGGAATTGCTCTAAGATCATATTCAGAATCATCATTGAAAATTCCCGATTGAGGATTAGAAAAAGTAATTGTGGAAGAACCAAGAACATAATAATTTTATTTTATTTTATGTTATGTCATGTTATGTTATGTTATGTTAATTTAATTTATTTAATTTTATTTTAAAAACTAAAAAATATTAATATTAATATAAATTTGAAACAAGAACATTGCACAGTAGAAAAGAACTCCAATGGATATTTTAATAAAAGTGAAAATTAAAAATCAAATGGATAATAATATTTTAGTCAATTCCCTTGAGTTTCTATACCAGTGTGTTAGACGCACTCATTTTTGTTCAAAAAAGGGCTTAAGTAGCCTTTACCAAAAAGTTAAGGTGTCCAAATTAGTCAAAAAGTATCGCGACGGCAGATTTAGTACATTTTAATAAGTTGAGGGGTCAAAATGATGCTTAACCTGATTGTATAATATACACTTTCATTATTGTTTTATAATATTCATTTCCATTCCCTTATGATAATTGCATGAAATTTCTAAAATTGTATGTCTCTCCTCCTAATTGCATTTTGGTATTTTATTTTGTTATTTGATACTTGTTTTTGGCTTTTCTTCAATTTTCTTTTCCTTCTTGTTGTTTTTATTTTTGCACGGTTGTGGTGTTGGGTCTGATGGGTCTGATTTGGTGATGCATATTCATGAATTGGGATTATTAGATTGAAAATTTTATGTTTTATTTGGATTTTTTTTTTTTTGGTGGAGAGGATTCAGAATTTGATGATTTTGCTTGAGGATTTGCGTAAAAATAATATATAAAAAAAAGAGTTCATATCTGTATTTTTTAATGAGGATTTTGCTTCATGTTCATTTCTGTATGTACTGAAACAGTGGAAGATCTTATCTTTTACAGCTGATGAATCACATAGACCAATAACCCAGCAAGCTTTGTACCTATTAAGACATTGTTTCACACTGTTCCTATGGATGTTTCATACTTCTTTTACATGATATGCATTTGCTGGCATTAGAAATATTTTTCTTTTCTTTGTACATGATTTTTATAGGTGTATATATATATATATATATATATATATATATATATATATATATGGTGCGTGCTACCATTACTTGAGATTTTCTCAAGTAAAGTTTACTTGAGTTTGAAATAGCCAATTTTTAACTGGAAATAGCTAATTTCTAACTGGTTACCCATTAAACCAGTAACCATTAACTTTGTCACTGTATAGTTTTCTATTTCTCTTCATCTTTTCTATTTCTCTTCATCTTTTCTCCAAAACAAAATTAAACCAAGAAAGGAAAGAGAGAGGAAGAAGAGATTGAGATACTCATGAATTTTCAACCAAATTTTGATTGTTTCTTTCAGTGAAATTAACAAGTCACCTTTCATATTTCCATAAACCTTTCCTTTCCTCCATTATTATTGAACCCATCAAAATTGAAAACCCTAACACTATCTCCTGCAAAAAAGCCTTGATATCTCATATAATTCCAAAGAAAAGCAAAGTGAGAGTAAACCGACTTGAAGGCGAAGGTCTTTGGATTCAATTTTGCAAAATCAACCAGATTTGGCACCTCAACCACCACTGAAGTTGATAAAACTTGGAAAAGCCTAGCCATCGTCAACCACCTCCAATTGCAAGCCCTTAGGCGTTTGGGTGGTAATAGCAACGAAGAGCTCATGTGAAAAATATCAATATCTGGGTTTTAATTGGTATGGCATCTAATTCATATAATACTGAAAATTTTAATTGATTTAGTATGTTAGATTGGTTGTTTTGTATAAATTTTACTTTTTAGTTAAGGAATTTACTTTTTATGCAATGCTTCTTAGGTCATTCCTCTCTATAATTTTTGTTGATTAGCACCAATGAGTTTTCTTTTCTTTTCCCTTATTCATATTTAGGATTCTTATTTGAATTTTTTTTTTTGCTAGTAGTTCGTTTTGGTCAGGAATTAAAATTTGCATGTTGGGTAGGATTGACAAAAATGGAATGGTTCTTAAGTAAAAATAGTTCTATATATAGTTTGCTGACCTTAATTAGGTGTCCTTCCCTAACATTTACTCTAGAAAATAAGTTTAAGCATTGCAAGGATAAAGGAATGTTAATTTATATATCTTGGTTAATTTCACTGACTAATAATACAATAAAACTTAAAAGTTATTTTCTTGTGTTGTGACTAATTGAAGTTGATTATTATAGGGTGATTTAGCAATAACTTTAGTCAAAACTCGAATTCATATAAAGGACATCGATTTACTAGGCAGTGGGTTGGTTGGATTTGACATACATCAGCTGTGATGCGATTTCCAAGTTTTTTTCCTAAATTTTTTCCTTTAGTTTCTTTGAAATTTGTCTATTTTGCTGGCTTCTTCTCCTATTCTTACAATTTATTAGTTTCACAAGTACAATAAAATGAAGGGGACCAAATTACCAACAAGATGCAGGAGATTTCTTAGCAATTTCATAATGACAACATCTTTGGTTTTAAAAGTAGTTTTAGTACAGTAAGAAATCATTTTATCTTAAGCTATTCATCTTATTCTGTTATTGACAAACCTTAAAATTTTACGAGTAAATGAGAGAGAGATTGTGTCCCAAATAATTTATTTTTTGTCTTGAATTGGCCTATAAAGTAATGGACGTTTGCCTCCTCAATCAAAAGTTAAGGCTTGAATCCAAACAAACTGTTTAATCAATAATCATCTCACCATTCCAAATCCAATCACTTGAGATTCTTTACTTTTCTTTCAATGTAGTAGTTACACACAGATTGCGTGATTTCATACAAGAAAACAATAACCAAGAAACCATTTTTCATGAATTTCTCATGTAGTTTTTAATAATTTCTGCAAATATTTTTGGTGGGTTTTTGTTTTTATCAAGAGAAAAAGAAGATGGAGAAGCCAATGGCCAGAAATTGCTGCAACAATCAACTCTGGTTGGTGATTCTTGTTTCTTTTGTTTTTTGTATTGTATTGGTTTGTTTTGATTATCACAAGAAAAACAATTTATAATGACGAAAAACTGATGAGGGTATGAAAAATCTGTCACTAAAAGCACAAATTTTTTTATCTATTGTGAGGGTTTAAAAATTCCCTCATTAAAGATATGATTATTAATGATGGGAACTTTATTTGGTCATAATTGGTATGTAAGTCCCTCGTTATTGAGCTAAATATTTTAGCGCCAGATTTTCCCACCAAAGCTAAAAGAAAAATTCCTTTATTTTATTTTTGTAAAATTCCTTTATTTTATTTTTATTGCTTAAAAAAAAATCTTAATCTTCTAAAACAAACCTAGTGTATGCTGAGGACTTAGAGCTTTTCAGAGAACAAGTTCCATTTTATTTCCTTATGCTCTCTGTTTCTAAATCTCTAAACCCTAACACTCTCTACAAGTCATTGTCTTCCTTTGTCTTTATTTTTTTATTTCTCATTTTTCTTCTCTCTTTTGCACATCAAAAGGGAAATCTCGTATGTGATGGCTTTGATTTCTAGTTAAAGTTTTAGTTTGAATGGGTTTTATTTCAAGTGATTGGTTCGATTGCTTCGTATTTACCTGTGAGAATGATGGGAGTATTAGGGTTTTGATCAATTAAGGAGCAAGGCTAATCAATTGCTTGGTATTTACTTGGTAACTATTTTCTCTTTCAGCTTCCATTCCTTTTTTTTTTCTAATTAATGGGGCACTAAATTTCAATCTTCCTAAAATATGATTTTACTTGTTAAAATTTTCAGAGGTGTATTTCAATTTTTACCTTTTTCCATTTTTGATTTTATTAGTTTGTGGCTTATATTTACCCTTTTCCTAATTCAGTGATGTTGTTTTCATATATCCTGAAAGTAAACACTTTTGGCCAACTATTAGAGGGATTTTAATCTGTACTAATGTTGATTTGAACTAATTATAGTAGAATATGTTTTTCTTACCTTGAATAAAATTACTTGTTTTTAGATGTTAGGTTTTTCTTTTTTTGTTTGAATGTAACATTGATGTCTTTGTTTTATTTTTTTTGTGTGCTTTGTTTGTTGATAATGTAGCCTGGGGGTGGGAAGTCTAGAGAGGTAAGTCCCAATTCACAGGAAAGGTCACAGTTGTAGGAAGGGGAATCATCCCAATTTGCAGGAAAAGTCCTAATTTGTGATCCAGGTCACGGATCCAAGACAAATGACCTCTCTGCAAAAAAAAAAACAGAGGGTAGGGTTGGATGGACCCTTGCAAAGCAGGGAGTCTCATGCATTGAGGACACCCTTTTTTATTCTCATACTGTGGCCTGTCTGCCCTCTAAGTTATATTATTTTTCCATATCATTATGGAGATAGGTGCATATTTGTGATGGTCAATATGATTAGCAGGTTGCTCTTGTCCATGGAATTTCAATGGGAGGCGGTGCGTCTTTGATGGTCCCGATGAAGTTTTCAGTTGTCACAGAGAAAACTGTGGGTATTAGGTCCTTGTTTCTTTGGGTATTTCTAGTAAAAAAATCGGTCAGTATAGTCCTTTTGGTTTTT
>CATKHJ011317554.1:0-10346 GCA_949750685.1 Vernicia montana
TTCCGTTTCGGAAAATAAAATTGATTTTGAAAAAATGAGATTTTTGATTGCTTGATTACTCAAATTTTAATTAATTAAAAAGATTAATTAATTAAATTGATGAACTAAAAGGATTAATTAATCAATTTGAGTGAAAAGAAAACTAATTGAAAGGAATTAATTAATTAATTAAAATTGATTTTTAATTAATTAATTAATTAATTGAAAGGGAATTAATTAAAAGAAATTAATTAGTTAATTAAAATTAATTTTTAATTAACTAATTAGAGTGATTGAAAACTAATTATAGAGAGAGAGAGAAGAAGCAAAGTGGATAGCCAATCTACAATTTGTTTGAGGTGTCTTTTGAAATGAAATGGAGGGGGGTATTTATAGGTGAAGTGAGGGTGAGGGTAGTTTAGGAAGAGAAAATGTGAAAAGACCAAAAGGGTAGGGCATTTTGGGCTCAAAAATCAGGTTGGAGGGCAAAAAGGTTATTTTTGGCCTGCAGGTACGGTGCGCCGCCCGAGGCACTGGCAGCGGCAAAATGCTCCCCAGCAGCACCGCCGGGAGCTTGGCTGCGCCGCCGAAGGGCCTGGCGGTGCCGTCGGGCCTTCTGACGGCGAACCGAGTTGTCGGCTCGGCTGAGTTGGTTCTAGATTTTCAGGATACCCGAGTCAATTTTTAGATTTTTCGAGTTAGTTTTCGGGACATCTGGGTCAGTTTTCGGATCTTCCGGGTCAGTTTTCAGGATATTCTAAAGTCTGAAAAATTACCGGTCAGTGGCAGTGGATCCGAAATTAATTATCGGACCTATTGGCAGTCAGTTTTGGTGACAATTCGGTCAGTTTTGGAAAGGTGCTGTCTGGTACAGAAAGTCTGACCGGGATCGAAAAAGTGTCAGTCTCCTTGTAATATTATGCATGAAAATCCATTTTTTCGAAGGGGCGCTGCCCCCTTGACCCCTGCCCGCTAACCGGCTAGCTGGACCGCCGTACCGGCTCTGCGTAGCGTACGAAATTTAGCAGGTGTCAAGTTGCGGTAGCATCTTAGGGGTGCAAAATTGAGGGTTTACACATAGTAAAATGCATTTTTGTTTTCATAACAAAGCATCTCATTCTCATTTCCTCTGTGCCTAAATGCATCATTCATTTGGTTCTTTTGCTAAAACAAAAATAATAATAATAATAAACAAAAAGAAAATGCTCGCTAAACCGAAAACCCAAAAGGGCGACTTAGGCAGAAATTAGAGCAAGCTCAGCGAGCTGAAAACCTGAAAAAGGCAGCTCGGGCAAAAATTAGAGCTAAAAAAAAATGCTAAAAAGTGCTCGCTAAGTTGAAAACCCGCAAGGGTGGCTTAAGTAAAAATTAGAGTAGAATAAAAGATGTCTCATATATTGATGATCAGATTTTACAAGATACAATCCATCATCACAAAAAAAAAAAAAAAAAAAAAAAAAAAAAAAAAAAAAAAGTAGCCATTCCTATATCATCTATAGCTTATCCTGTATCATATAGTCATATCCGCTTGCAGGCATAAACAAAAAATAGAAGACCTGCAGCAAAGGTTCTAAGCAGCTATAAAGCAAAATAAAAATCATGTCATGTCCAGATCTAGACTATCCTCCTCTTCCTCCTGGGATGCACATCCCGTGTGATGTCATCCGAGTCTAATCCCCTCACAATCTCGTGAATCTCCTCTAAGGTCACGTCTATCCTCAAAGTCTCAGTAGCCCCCTCAGCTGTAGTAGACGTAGCACTGGTAGAACCTGAGCTGACCCCCACGGTCATACCAAAAAGCTTGATCTGAGTCCCTGCAGCTCCAAAACTGCTCCCTAAAATCCCCCTCTGTGCAGCAGCAGCCCGAGAACCAGTCTTGCTGCTGCAACAGGAATCCTCCTCGAAATAAGAGAAACAACAGTCCTCCTCTCAGCTCTAGCAGAAGTAACCCTCCTCTGCACCACGACTGTAGTGTCCCCTTATCTCCTCACTGCAGTCACTGTCTCCTCTATCACTACTACCGCAGTCTGAGTCACCGATGCAACCTGTGCAGCCTGTAGTGTCGAGCCCTCTATGTATCCTCCGGTCCCCTCCAAAGGTCGTGTCTCTCCCCCTGTCTGTTCTACTATCTCATCACCAACTGCACCCCCAGTAACCTCTCCCTCCTCTGTGGTGTCACCCTCTATCTCTTTGAGCAAGGCAGCTCGGTGCTCTCTCTCAACAGGCCAAACCACCTCAACCAGCCAACTAGTATACCCCTCGGTAGTCCTGAAGCCAATCCCTGGACGAACCGCATGATAACTCCTCATCCAGCCACCCCTGATAGCTTTGGCAATGGGAGCTGTAATCTGTGCAGACTCTAGAAAGGGTACGACTGGGGACACGTCCTGAGTCTGGCCCTGATAAAAGGTCGTCTAACTCAGACTAAGAAAACAGACCACCCGATACCCATGACTCATGGTCATGAAGGACCTGATGCCATACCACTGACAATGCCAAAGTATGTCCTCTGGGGCAACCTCTAACAACCACCCTATTCACTCCCTAACTGAGCCTTGGCGAACCAGGATCTACCTCATGCGATACTGAGAAGCTGTGTAAGGACTCCTCGCCGGGGCAGCCACCACTCTGAGATGATCCATAAGCCATACCTGTAAGATGACCCAAAAATCCAAAATCAGACACTCATAAAGCATCAATAGTAGGAAGGGCAAGACATATATACTATTTCCTCACCTTAAGAATGACAGGAGAGACAGTCCATCTCTCCAAACCTCGTACACAACAGTCCAAACTCAACAGTGTCTCAGCCAACACTACCCCAGCCACAGAACAGCTCTGCTCCATCTGAAGTACCAAACCAGTCACCCTAGCATCACCCCATCCGACAAAACTAGGGAACAGGTACACTGCTGTCAAACAGAAAACTAGAGCCCTCATCTTGAGTCTCTGTCTCCTCATGTCTTTGGAGTCACTAATATCCTAGAACTCTGAAATCACTGCAGTCAGATCCACCTAGCCATCAATGACCATCTGGCTTGCAACATCCTCGGGCAGGTCTAAAAACTCCTAGAAAATTTAAAAGTGTCCCACTCTAAACTCTGACACTACCAGGACTGCCTCGAGATCACAGCCAAGTATGGCATTGAACTCCTCAAATGTGGGGCAAAGCTCCTCCATGGCCACACCAAAGCGAAAAACACGGGCCACCGGATCCCAAAACCTAAAACAGGCTCTCAGAAAATCCTAATCCATCTGAACTCCCTGCAGTGTCACCATAGCAACAATGCCATATCTACCCAAATTGATTCTCTCCACTTTCTCGAGTTTCTTAGTCCATACATGCATACTATAACTAAAATACGGCTCTATGAATGTGAAAATCAAAAGAAAATAAGTGAAGAAAGGATAGAAGAATGAAAATTGAAGGAAAATTCGAGAAACGGGCAGAGTTTCGGCTCAAAAACTAAGGAATTGTGGTTTCTGCCTCGGGATAGGTGCCTATTTATAGGCAAATGGCCATCACATCAAGAAGAGAGAGAAAACTGCCAGGAAAATGGCTCTGCCGCCAGATGCACTAGTGGATCCGCCAGTTCTCTGGGCGGATCCGCCATAATCCTTGGCGGATCTGTCAACCATACTGGCGGGTGCACGACCTTTTCTGTCCCTTTTCAGCTTTTTGGTCTCCCACAACACCAGTAGGGCCCTACAGCACGGTTTCAGGCTGTTTTCTTCCCTCTTTAGGACAGAAAACTCAAGAAACTATACTTTTTCAGAGTTCCCGAGACCGGGGTCGAGCAAAAGCAATAAATCGGAGCCATAATTCAGCAAAAGACACGTCTTAGGGCATGCATTCTTTGCACATAAATTGCATACATGGCATATAATTTTGTTATTTTACAGAACATGCATCCACGGCTCATAAACATATACAGTAGAGCAAAACATTGAAAGGGTCGTATAATAAATCATGCATACATCATTGGCATCATCAAAACACATAACATAGAATAAAAGTGCATACATCAGTGTGTGATCATAATAGTACAGTCATCCATAAAAGTACTTTCTCCTACCAGGGGAGTAAAAAAAAAGAGAAACCGGTAATAGACACAGTCATATGCTGCAACCCACCAAGGGCATATGAATACAGTCATCTAGAATAGTGCTACCGCCCTTCAGTGGCATTAAAGATGATACAATCATCCATATAAGTACTATCTCCCATAAGGGGAGTAAAACGGAGAAACAAATGAAAACAGTAACCGAAAGCAAGTAAAGATCAGCGTCAGGTCAGCACCAGCTCAGCACCGGCAATTAGTCAGAACCAGCCTTCTCCTCTCCTCCTCCTCCTCTGAGGAATATCCTCATCGCCTGCTCCCTGTGACTCTGTAATGTCAAGGCACGTGAGAAGTCCACCAATGGCTTTTTCCATCCTACGAAAGATGCGATAACTGCACCGAACATAGTCTCCAGGAGCCTGCATGAAGAAAAGGATAACGTCAGATGTTTTCGATCCTTTCTGAAGCACATAAAGAATATAATGAAAATCTTACCCAAAGATCATTTCTAAAGGTGGGAGAAGTAAAGAAAGTACCTGGGCAACATCGTCAGGGATCATCCGCTCGCCCGGCCGAACAACACCAGGAAGCTACCACGATCTCATGATGCCATCCGCACCATAATATCCAATCTCCTCAGGAAGCTGATATTCTGTATGCCAATTTATCCCACCGGTACTGTGGTTAGGGCCGGTGCCGTGGTCAAATTTGGGAACGTGCTCCCCAGATGAGCCAGCTGATGGAACCTCAGGAGCAGTCAGAAGAATAAGCTCCCTCCGGATGGCGGAGACAGTAGAAGGTCATCCCTACCATATAATCTCCCGCATCAGGAATCTGTCACAGAACTCCAAGTAATTCAGATTGGGGTGCTGATGCAGGTAGGCCTTCATTCCATTGAAAAGCTCCTGAGAAGCCTGGATATCAGCCCCATAGCGCATGTCAACTGGCGGAGGGCTAGGCACACACCAGGATCCCATGACCTGGAAATGGACTCTCTCACCCAGATAATACAGACGAAAGTAAGGAGACCGCGACAACGCTCGTCTGTGGGAAAGGGTCTCTGCAAAAGCCGTATGAGGAGCATACAACATCCTCTCTCCGAAGGGTTGGGCAATCTATCAAAAAGAATCAGCAAGCAAGTCAGAACAAGACAAACAGGCAAGAGGTAAAAGACAAGGAAAATACCTGTTGACTAGTGAGCTGGTCGAAGAAAGCTCGAATAGTCAACAGGGTGTGCCTACGAGGGATGCCCCGGTTCAACTCCTCCCATCTTGCTCCAGCCAAAAAGTCTAGTGGTCGCTGCCTAATCAACCCGGGGGCAATGAAAAAGAAGTACTCATAGGCCCAAAGCTGTGACACAAAATTGTCAGAACAACAGGTATGAAATCCATAGGTCAAAACAGAAAGGCATGATTGAAATACCTACCTCCTAGATGAGAGCCGTCCCACCAACGAAAAGGATGCACCCCCGAGACAGGTCTATCATCTCACAGTACATCATGCTCAGAATTGCACCTCCCCAATCATACTAGTCCCATACACCCATGTGGACCAAGCTGGGCAGGACATTCAGGTCCACTGTGTCCCTCATATTATGGGTAAAAGTACAACCCATGATGATCAGCAAGCATAACCGAGCAACGGCCTCGTCTGAAGCAAGGTTTCTCACCGACAACCAGTCCAGCTTCTCGTGCAGAGAGGTACGTCTGACGTAGATGCTATCCCTAGGAGGGTCGAAGCCAATCAGGTCTTACATCTCTTCAGGGGAAATGGTCACCCTCCAGTCATTGCACATATCTAAAGACCGAACTCCGAAATGGATTCCCAATATCATGTACAAATCGAGCGGAGTACAAGTCAGCTCCCCACAAGCGAAATGAAAGGTGTTGGTGGTATCCCACCACCTCTCAACCAAGGCCTTGATCAGGATCATGTTATCATGATCAGGCGCCTTCACTGCCAGGAAGTCAACGAAATCGGTGGGCTCCAGCAATGCCCGAACACCACTCTCCGAGGTGACACACTTAATCACCTCCGCTAGGTGGCAACGTCCACCCCTATTTTTTACCATCGCGGTCTATATTCAACCAGTGTACATACACACAGATAACAATAAAAAATAAAAAAAAAAAGTGGGGTAAGAGGAATACTGATTGCCAGACGCCCCCTTATGAGACGTGCTTATCCGGCTCTTGCAGCAGGAGCGATGGATTCGGATTGTCTTTGGGCGGCTCATAAATGCATCCCCACGGACCACTCACCAAGGAAGTGATTGTGTGGCGAGATGAGGAAGCTCCATATCTAGATCGCGAAGCCATCAGTGCAGAATGCTAAACCTAAAAAGCGCAACGAAGCAGACTGGTAAAAAACAGGTTATCATTTATTTCTAATATGTAAAAAAAATGATGATTGAATTTTCATTAGAAAAGTTAAAGTAAAAAAAATAATAAATAAATAAATTTTAAAATTTGAGAGAAGCTCACCAAATGTGAGCTGATAAAGAGAGAATGGAATGGGCAAATGTGAATGGTGCAGCAAGCTATTTATAATAGCTTGCATGCACAGTGTCTGCATAGTATCGGATGGAAAAACATGCCCCATAATTATCCAACTGAGTGAAAATGCATTTTCAGGGACATTTTAACTCAAAATTCAGATCCAAGAGTCTCAACATGTTTGTATGATTTTTCTCTACCTGTGGACACCAAATTTGCCTGCCTTCAGACCAAAAATGCATTCCTTACGCTAAAAAGACCAAAAATTAATGAACTTGAAAAATTCATCTGTCTCCCAAAACCTGCCATATCAGACTCTAAAAATTATCAGAACAATTTCAACACATCCAGAATTATTTTCCAACCCCAGACCCATCAAAACTTTCGGCTTCACACTCATCAAAACTGTCTAAAAAATAGACAGTTCTGATGAGGGGGTAGCTGTGAACCCTCATTTTAGCACCCTTAAAAATACTTCTGGACTCACAGACCTGATCATAATATTTTTCTATCCAAACCGACACTTTTTTCGATCTTGATCGGACCATCTGTACTAGACAGTATTTTTCCAAGGCTGACTGGATTTTTCCTTAAAACTGACTGCCAATATGTCTGATAATTAATTTCGAATCCACTGCCACTGACCGGTAATTTTTTAGACTTCAGAATATCCCGAAAACTGACCCGGAAGCCCCAGAAACTAACCCGAAAAGCCTCAAAAACTGAATCGGAGCTCGAAACCCGAGACGGCTCGCGGACATCCGCGAGCCGTGCCTCGTGTCCTCGGGGACACCTGGCGGCGTCCTCCAGATGCATCCGCACTGACGCACGTCAGTGACAGATGCGTCAGTACGGGGCTGACGTGTCAACCCCGTACTGACACATCCCCCGGACATTGCGGCGTGTTCGCCAGGATGTTTGGCGCGTCTGTCGGAATGTCTGGCGCATCCGTCGGAATGTCTGGCACTCAGACACTGCGGCGTGTTCACCAGGATGTTTGGCGCATCCGCCGAAATGTCTGGTGCATTCGCCGAAATGTCTGGCGCATCCGCCGAAATGTCTGGAGCGTCCACCGAAATGTCTGGCGCCGGCGGACGCCGCCATCCGGTCTCGCAAACACGCGTGTGATAGGGCACTTCACGGCCGTCACCTTTTTTCGAAATTATGACTTTACCCCTCCTTTTTTATGCTTTTTATACCATTTTTGGTCTTTTTTCCACCCCCATCTACTCCTATAAATATCCCTTCCCTTTCTCATTTTCTACACACCTCAAACACTTGTTGATTTGCTATGCATTTGCTTCCTCTCTCTCTAGTTTTCTCTCTCATCAATTTTAATTAATTAATTAATTTTTCAATTAGTCTTAATCTCAATTAGTTAATTAATTAAAAATCAATTTTAATTAATTAATTAATTTTCTTTTTAATTAGTTTCCACCCACTATCAATTAGTTAATTAATTAAAATTTTAATTTTAATTAATTAATTAATTTTCCAATTAGTATTCATCCAAGTTGATTAATTAATCCTTTTAGTTAATCATTTTAATTAATTAATCCTTTTAATTAATTAAAGTTGGGTAATTAAGAAATCAAATCTCCTCTTTAAAATCAGTCTTATTTTTTGAAATGGAACTCCGCTCTGGCAAAACCACTCTCCCACCACATAAACCTACAAAGAAGGTATAAATCTCTTACCCTCACTCAAACCCCAAATCAAACCAAACCAATCAAATCTGACTGATTTTTAAACCCCCTTCCACCTCATAGTGGAACGAACTACGTGGGTTTTGATCCCTATTCAATAGGGTAAGTAGGCACACTTGGAATCTAAATCCAAGTCTCAAATCCAAATCTCAACCAATCCCCTTTCCCTTTTATTTTTTAAATGTCAATCCATTGTACATATAAATTTTAAATTAATATTAATATAATTATTTTGGAGTAAAGGAGCGATCTTGTGATTTTCCTAGCACCCATAAGGGCTAGAGAAAATACTCTCATTTGCTTGTGGATGTTTAAATACTCGCTCTTTTATTTTTTCATATATTTCATAAATATACCATGATCATTCATTATAAATTGTCATTAAATATTTGTCATTCATGAAATTAATTTTCAAAAGTCGAATTAAAATTAAAAGCCAAATCGAGATTATTTAAAACCAAAAATCTAATCCCCGAGCTCAACTTGGTTCGAAGATTAGTGATTTTATCCTTGGGTAAATTAATTTAAGATTAATAAATTGGAGTCAAAATGGGTTTTTCCTTAATTTTCCCATATAAATAAATTAGGGTGGCGACTCCCGAATCTTTTTCAAAAATCAAATCAATTTTCCGAGGCGATAGCCGCTTTCAATCATGAGCACCGAAACCCGTTCCTTAACCTCCCTTAAAAATCGCTTAGCCTTTTCCTTAAGGCATTTTCCCCCACGAGCGAGGGGATGGGCGTTCGGGCGAGGCCTCACAGGCCGCACAGCCTGTGTACGGTTCAAAATGGCTTCTATGCGGTCATGGCTTACTCTATGCGGTCACAATAGCTCCTGTGAGGTCCCAAAAGCTCCGTGTGCGGTCCCAGAATCCCCGTGTGCGGTTTTGAGCGTCAGAACACCAAATCTCACATTGAAACTTTGTGTTTTCAACCTCCAACCTTCTCCATATATAAATGAGACCCCCCATCTCATTTCCACACACCATTTTCTAAATCAAAGCTAATTGATTAAAAGCAAACAATTTTCTAAGGCTTGGTTTGAAGAGCTGCCTTTTTAGTTAAAATTTTTCTTTTGGGTGGTCGTTCATCGTTTCTTTCCTCAAGTCAGTTTGAGTGAGTTCCAAAGGCACCGTCCTAGTAGCCATTCGGAGGCTTTGGTTCCTCCAAGTTGAGTCAAGGTGGAATTGCGATTCGGTCGTCCGCTCCATCCATACGTCCCCAAGTCTCTTCTTCAAAAGGTATTTATTTTCTTCCTTTTTCATTTAGTTATTTATTTGTTTTGAAGTTTGTTTTGCTTCTTTGTTGTTTTGTTTTCTTTTTCTTTTTAGCTTAGTTTCCTTTATATTGCCTATATCTATTTTATTTTCCCTTTTTGCTTTGCATGTTCCCTTTTCTTTTATTTCCTTTCTTTTAGTTCTTTTATTCTAACTTAGTTATTGCTTTCCCCTTTTCCTTTATATGATCCCTTTCTCTTCAAATTCCTTTCCTTTTATCACTTTAAGAGGCATGTTAATTAGAAATTGAAATAATTAACTTGTTCTTATCCTCTTCTTGTTTGTTAATTAAAATTGACCTAATTAACAACTTGATAAATTCTGTTTGATTAAAATCAACCAACTCGCCTTTTAATCAATGAACTAAAATATGATAAAAGGTTAAGACTTAAACAAACCCCCATTCGCAAGAAGGCGAACTACGTAAATTTTGATTCCCATTCGAATGGATACGTAGGCATGCTTGTCTAAAAAGTATCAAATCCAATTAAAATAAATCTCATTCCTCTTCTTTCACTTTCTTTGTGTAATTTTGTGATTTCTTTCATTTCTTTGTTTATTTGTTGTTTGGATTAATTTTGGGGAATGTGTTGCTTTCCTAGAATTCCATAAGGGCTAGAGAAAGTATTCCCTATTTTGGTTTACTTTATAAATTTAACATTCTTATTTACTTTCTGTATTTAATTTCTTTATTGCTTTTAATTTCTTTATCGCTTTATCTATTTTAATTAATTCATTATTGTTCATTCATTATATTGTTCATGAAATCATTTTAAGTCATTATGTATTAAATTTGCCAAACTAATAAAAAATGAACTGAAAACCTAG
>CATKHJ011317612.1:0-18674 GCA_949750685.1 Vernicia montana
AAAACCAACCAGTAGCCAACAATTATACCCAGCTAAAAAAAACCCAACCAGTAATTAAACATAAATAGTAACTAAAAAAAACTCAACCCAAACAATAATTAAACAATACCGAACCCAAAAAAAAAAAACGAAACAGAGGCAGTAATTAAAAGAGAAGAGAAACAGATCGAGGAAGATGAAGAGAAACAAAAACTGATCGAGTAATAGATTGAGGAAGATGAAAATGAGAAAGATGAAGTGAGGAAGATGAAGAGAAATAGAAACTGATCGAGTAATAGATCGAGGAAGATGAAGAGAAATAGAAACAATAATTAAAAGAGAAAGAGAAACTTACCTGCATCGGCCCGTCGGTGATAGAGATGCAAATCACAGATGTCCAGATAACAGTAACAGTTGAAATTGGTTAAAAAAAAAAAAAAGAAGAAGAAGCAGTGGAAAGAGTGTAGCACAACAGCTTAAAGAAACGCATTTCCCTAATTTTCAAAAATTAAAAAACGGCCCCGAAACATAGTCACCGCGTGTCCGAGAGTTTCTGGTGTTTCCGAGTTTCCGAAACGGGGAAACGAAGCTCCACCAGCATTTCCGTGCATCAACTCACCACTATTAACTTATTTTTTTTTTTTAGATTTTCATTTTTATTTTTTTAATATATATATTATTTTATTTTAAAATTTTAACTTCCTTAATCAATTTTTGGAAAAAAAAAAAAAAAAGAGTAAGTAGAACAATAAATTAATTTAGGTAATTAATTATTTTTATTTTTATTTTTTTAAATTTTAAGTTAAATAAAAATTTTATTTATTATGCATTTAAATTATTTCTTAAATAAAATTTGATAAAATTATATTTAATTTTAATATTAATAATGAAATTAATTTATAAGAATATTACGGTCATTTATGTGTAATAGAATAATTATTCTATACTATGAATCAAATTATGGAATTGAAATAATTATTTATTCCTAACATATTCTATTTCTTAAGAGTAATTATTTTATTTCTTGTGTATTCTATTCCGTGAATTAAATATAGTCTTAAAGAAATTTTAAACATTTAATATCATAAAAGATTGATATTTTAATTTTAAAGATATATTTATATCTAATCCTTTTTTCATGCAATATTTATCATAAATGTTATATACTAATTTAAAAATAATAATATCAATATATTTGTATCATATTAATATGGTATTCCATATGTCTAGTAATGCCATTTTTTCTCCACTATGAATATATATATTTCCACTATAGTACTGCAAATAATAATGATGGCTCGACATTGGCTGCATATTTTCTCATAGAAAGATTAGCATATATATCATATGGAGTTAACTATATCAACAAAAGATAACCCAAAAACAGGGGAAAATATATCTACTTGACTAACAAACCTAACCATACACTATCTGGAGAATCCTAATTACGTTGCCCATATATGTATACCAAAAGTCAAAATATGTGTAGAAGACAATTGCAAAACAAGAAGAGAAGTCAAGAATGAGCAGGCAAGCACCTTTTCTTCTTGTAATTGGCTTTAAAACAAGCCTGCCTTGGCTTCTTGGTTTTTTCAGGCAGTTCCATATCTGGCACTTTTTCAACTAGCCGTTTATGCTCCTCCAGCATCACTATCTCATTAGTTAGCCCCATCTCCTACATTAATATCACACTCATTTAGGAATATAATAACTATATATAAGCTTCCTTCTTACATTATAAGATAGACATTCAATCACGAAATAGATCAATTTTCAAATTCAAATACCCTTTAGACGAAAGTATACCTTAACATTGTTAATGAGTAATTTCAAGCTCTTGATTTTTCTCTGTGGCCATCTCATTATATTGAGTTGTCTACATCTCTTCTTCAAAACAGTCAAGCCCACTTTCATTTCCTTAGCAGCTTCTGTAATTGGCATATCAAAATACTTTTGAATGTCCTCCAATTCTAAAGGAAATGACCTCTTTCTTCCACTAATTGCCTTCTTCTTCTCCTCTTTCACATTGTCAGCATAAGGTACATATTGAGCAATTTCAATAGTACTACTAGTAGTAGTTTTCAGTGGCTTTATGTCAAATACTATATCTTCATTCCAAGAAAGATTGTCAGCAAAGGAGTAATCATCAATTTTTAACTCTTCAAACCCATTATTGTTCGTAGTGTGGCAAGGCAAAGAATCGAACTCAAACAAGCTTTCCAATGGCAGAAGTTCTGAAAGTCTGTATGGCGGTTCAGAGTAAAGAAAAGTTTCAAGCAAAGAAAGAAAATGGGGAAGAAAATAAATATTTATAATAATAATACTTTTTAGAGAATATACTTACTTTTCAAAGGAGTCATCCATATAAAACCAGTCGGTGTTCTTTGGAATATTAAGTAGTTGTTGTTCTGTACTTTTAGAATTCATATTGAGAGAGAGAGAGAGAGAGTGAAGAGGGAATTAGTTGTTAATTACTTAATTATAGGGAGAAAATGGATAGATATATTTATATATGAGAGTTACAAAAGAAGAAGTGGAACTCGAATGTACTAAATATGGCATTAATTAATCACTATAGATGGCTAAATCATGCATGCATTCTCTTTAATTAATGTATCTGTTTTTTTTCGGTTGAGAGTTTATTTAGAATATACCGCGTATAATAAATATAAAATATTAAAAAGACATATAAATAATAATAGTCAATCATTATATGATTAGTTTTAATCATTTTAATTATAATTGAATTCAAATCTAATAAAACCATATGTAACCTAACGTGAGAATTTAACAGCTTTAAATAACAAGAGAAATTTTTAGACAAATTTAAAAAAAATAAAAATAAAAAAATAAGGCATGATGAAGTTGAAAAAGCCCTCTAATCCAAAATAACGAAAGAAAAAAAAAAAAAAAAAACATTGGAGATTGCCAGAATTATAATGCATGTACATATTCTCCAATTTTTTTTATTTTTTATTTTCATTATTTTGGATTAGAGGACTTTTTCAATTTCATCATATTTTTTTCCCTCCTGCACCGTCTATCAATTATCAACTATTAATTAGTTTTAACTTGTAAATTAAAAGATACCTATTTTAATTTATCTAGACCATGTTTGATACGAGAGATTTTGAATAATACATAAATTTAATATAAATCTCTTGTTTAACACAATAAAAATAAAATAAAATTTATGAATTGTTCAAAATCTATTATTCATTACAACTTTTCATTCTAAGAGTTTTTGAAATCTTGAATAGGAATTTTGGGAAATCTATCATTATCATTATAATGAATGAAAAATTTTGTAAACTATCTTTTTATTATAAAAGTGGTATTAAAATTCATAAATTTTATTTTTATATCAAATAAGTAAAATTGTATAAATCTATTTAATTAAAAACTCCATAGATTTTGACAAATTTCATGAGTTTTAAAATTTTCAACCCAATCATAGCCCTAATCTAATGGTTCTAACATTGAATTATGAATCCCATCTTGAGTATGAGCCCAATCTGTTTCTTATTGGGTTTTTAATTATTTTCTTTTTAAAGTCATTTCTTACTTAAAATGGCTTGGCAGTTGACTCATAGAACTGGGTTGGGCTTGACGTTTATGGATTATTGTCTTCATAATCTACACTTGCACTAAATATATAATAATAGCTTCTTTTTTTTTTTTTGCAGGTAAATATATAATAATAGCTGAAAATAGTCAATTTCTACTAAATAATTTGACTTAGACGCCCATAGAAAACTCATGGAATCTTCATAAAAGGAATTTGCATTTGCAGCCTCAAGTCTAAAGTAGAAAGACTAAATCAGATTCGTAAATTTAAAATTAGTTATATTTGATTATCTCATTGAGTATACTTACAAGATTAGGTTCACATTAACATCACCAATATATTTATACACTATCAAATCCAAGTTCAACAAAATCAAGAAAAGGCCTAACTAGATACGTCCATCATAATTAATTTAAATAAGAAGATCAATAGATTAATTTAAATAATTAATTATTTCATTTTAAAAAAATATATAATTTTTCTCTATATTTTATTATTAATTATTTGACCAAATCTTCTATTACATCAGAATTCCAACAAAACATGTATATTTTAGAGGATATGCAGAGAGAATTAGGAACAATAAACACTAGCAAACACACAACAAAAACTAACCAAACCTTGTACTTACATGAGTACTTCAAAATATAGATTAAAATTGCCCGAGATTAGAGGTATATTTAATTAATTTTTTTTTTAACATTATTGACTAATTTTCTGTTTACTAATTAATAATTATTAACAAACGTAATCACACATGCTAGTTTCCAGATTAATTAATTTAAATAAAAATGTTTATTATATGATACGCCATAAAATTGACTTGGTTTGGTTTGGTTTGGCTTGGCTATTGATTGGACCTTTGTAAGTCATTTTAAATTAGCTAGTAATTTTTAACCACTTAATTATGTCTTTAATTTGTACATATTTGACTTGTATACTTACAGAGTTTACCTCCCTTTGATCTCCTGGGACGAATTTAGAACCATTTTGTTGGGAGGATCGGACTTTTTTTTGTATATTACATTTAATTTTTTTAATTATATTATATTATTTTTGTTAATTAAATTGACATGGTTATGAAAAAAAATTCAATAATATTGTGTAAAAATTCATTATTTGAAAAAAATTATTGCTTTAACTTTAAAATTTAAATACAATGAATAATTTTATCATAATTTCATTTTAATATATTGAAATAAAATATAAAAATACCAAAAACACTATAAATAATTATTATATTTTCTATATAATATAAAAAGTATATAGTATAAAAGTTTTTTTTTTTATGCTCTAATGAACTTTTTTATTATTTTGGGGGAACAATTTTAATTATTTATATGAAATTATATATATAATTTCATAATTTTTTATTATGTATAAATAGTGAAAAACAAATTGAGTTTGCCTTCAAACTCGTCCCTGTTTGATGTATTCATTAACCTAAAAATCATGTGGAACTAATTGACTTAAAATCATATATTATTATATATATTACATGTTTGACTTTTATACATTTGTTTATTTTATGAAAGAAACAATTTATTATTATTATTTTTTTTTAATTTTTTCCAATTTTGAAGTGTTTATAAATACATATCATGAATATTATTTGTGATAATAGCAGCTTAAAATTTCTACCTTCTTTCAGAATTTAGTGCTTGGACGAAAGCCATATTGACTATTGGAAGGATAAGAGGTTTTGTCATGTTATGTTTGACCTAAATTGGTTAATTTATAATATATGGGTGACAGTACAATATATAATGTAATCTTAATTGTTTCTATAATATATATTAATTTCTATGATTAAGCACAAATAGAGTATAAATTAAAGCCTTTAGAATTTAATGATCTCTTTATATATTTATTTTGTGTGTGTTTGTATTGTGATGATGTAGGGGTAATTAACTATATATCCTAACTTCCTCACCAAATTCTACAAATTAATCCATATTGAAGTTAGAGAGTAGTCAAAAAGTATGATTAATATGAGCTTATGTGTCTCCCTCTCTAAAATTGGTTAAACATAAACATTTTATAATTTTAGACACTATAATAAATATTGAAATTAATAACATTATTCGATACACGCCGTTAAAATTAACTATTAACAATAAGTTGATAGTATTATTAAATATCAACATATATTAACAAAATGTTAATGATATTGTCAAATATTTATAATAGTATTAAAAAAAAAAAAAAAAAACTTTTGATTACATGAATTGTATACATCGAATGATAATACTGCTAATTTTTATTAGAATCAAATTTTTTAGTTTTAACAATATAATTCACATGCTATTAAAAAGGATTATTTGTAATAGTTAGAGAGTTATGAGTAGCACTAATTAAGTGAATTAAGTGGTTTTACCCAACCTGAAGCATGTCGGTGTAAAAGCAAGCAGTTCTAGCAGTATCATAACAAAGAAACTATTTAAGGTAATTAATAAAGGGGGAAATGTAATTAAATTTATGTGAAGAAATATATAAATGACTAAGGAAATAATTTCATTTGTAATTATGACAAAATAGAAAGGGCATGAAAAAAGTAGGTCCATCCCACCATATCTTAACTCCATTCTTTCATCATGAAACCCTAGCTAGCTAAAACCTTATTTTTAACTCCTTATATAGTCCATGGCTTTTCAAATTCCTTTGATCAATTACAACAAACTTGACCCATTTCAGTTTCTGTTTCTCTTTTGTGTAATGATGAGTAATGCTGTGGGACTGGCTAATCCCTCCATTGGAGAGGAAACATTCATAACCATAGTGAATTTAATTTTGAATTAGACATCAATTATGCAAAGTGAAAATTAATGTCAGTTGGTTAGGGATCTCATGAACCGACGCCTGATCCATGTTTGGTTTTGTGAATCTATTGCACCAATTGATCTTTTGATTGCTAATTATTCACATACCACATGAGTATTAACATGAAAAAAAATATATATGCATTTATACATTATGTATCTAAAACTTTTAATTCCACAAAAATAAATCGAGATATGCTCAGAATTACTGTTAATTAACTGATTACTGAATGATATTAAAAATGTACTAATTAAAAGATGAAAAAAATCACTGAACTAGGTAAAATTTAATAATCGAATACTTATCTTGTAATATATATATACCATAGAAGTTCTCTAACATTACATATATATCTATTTATAACGAATTTCCAATGCTAAAAATTAATTAAAAGGAAGAGAAGAACAATGAAAGGAAATCATCATTTACAAATTACACTTATTCTTATAAGATAAAATTAGATTTTGAAATTAAGCCCGCATGATTTGGAATTTAAAGTAAAGTGTATATTAAAGCAAATTAATATGTCAATCATAAATTGGAATTATATTAAAAATTGTAGAAAAACAAATCTCAAAATGCATTCACACAAGACAACCTTCTAAAAATCAAGTGAAACCACTTAAGTATTAACCAAAAAGCAAACATAGATATATAAAAAAAAAAATAATCAAGAAGATAACTTGTCGAGACAAGGAATGACCCATATTTCAATCAATGTCCTAATTAAATTGAATTAATAAAACCCATATTCTCTAAAGAGAGTTTTAATTAAATGGTTAATTTATAATTATATATGAAAAGTGGGACCTAAATGTAAAGGAAAGGTTTTTCAACATGGGTCAATTATCCATGTCAACCCCACAAACACAAATCAAAGAGATCAGAGACTTAAAATTTTGTTGACATTTCATTAGTATAAAAAGCAAATGATTAATTACTTGTCATTGTTCGGAATTTAGGAACTCTCTTTTGGTGTGGAAATTGAATTTTTTTTTTTTTTTTTTAAATATTCAAACCCTTATTCCCCTCACAATTCACAAGTCAATCTAGATAGGGATGGCCAATATTGGCCATGGAGACCATAACACCATACTCTTTAATAATACATTCTAGAGAAATTAAAGTATTGCAAATTTACAATTGTCTTGATATGTTTATGAAAAAGAGTAGGTGAGGCCATAAGATAATTTGAAAAACAAAAAGGAAAAAGAAAATTCAGTATTAACCACCCACGAGTCATGACACAAACCTATTCACATTAATTATAACTCCTAAATGATAGAAGCAAAAATTAGGACGGCAATAAAAAAGCATGTTTAGAGCTCTTTAATCATTTTTCCATTAAGCATGCCCTATCCACACATTAATTTAAAATATTAATGCCTCTCAAGTCTCACCAACCAATTACATCATATACTCTCATGAAAATATTAAATAACCATTGCTTGCTATTGCTATATTCAGGGATAAATACATTAAGGGAGCAGTGAGACAGCTATCTCCACTGACTTTTAAAATATTTATTTTAAAATATTTATATTTATAAATATGCCTTAACTAAATTTCATTCATTTACCCCCACTAATTTACAATTTATAAACATTTTACCTTTCATATAATTTTAAAATTATACTTATAATTTTATACCACTTTTTAAATTAAAAATAAAGGCAAATAAAAACAAAAGAGCTTCAACTCATATTCTCTCACTCTAATTTTATTCATAGGCCATGTGTATGTATTGTTGCGCATGGATTCAAAAATTAATTACCTCTACTGATAATTGTTTATAAATCCGCCCTAGCTATATCTCACTTTTTCTTCATTATTGTTAAAAATTAAAAAATTTATTGTTATGAATCTTATTTTTTTTTAATATTTACAAGTCAATTTACACATCAATTAAAATTAAGTTTTTTTTTTCCTATAAATTAATAGAATGAAAAAAAGTACTTGTGTTGATTAATTAACTTGGGTAGTTGAGATATATATAGGTTTAAGACATATGTCCTAACACGCTTACTTTTAATTCTATAAAACATGGGCAGACAATAGAATATTTCCTAAGATTATAAAATTGTATTATGATTTTTGGACTTTGGAGAAAGTGGAAGTTATCTAATATATATGTTATATAATTAAAATTTTCCTTAATTAATTAACCTCTAATACATAGTATACAAGTTCCACATGCCTATTGGTCAATATTAAATCTATATTTAGTTGACCAAAGTGTCAAAAGTAATTCGACACAAACCTAAAACCTCATTTCAACTACAAGTTTCAACTTTGCTCTAATCCTCTCTTGTGTTAAATAATGGAAAGATTATCTTTGGTCAATGAGAGATGATACACTGCATTACACTCCACCATTCTGGAATCTTGGTGAGATTAGTAATTAATCAACCTATAACATATGGTCCATCACTAGTATTAAATTGTTATGCTGGACAAAAAGAAAAATAAATTCATTTTTTTCATTCTATAGCTTTTAATTAAGATTTATCGGTGTCTTAGTCTAGTGGTAAGGTGAGACTACTTTAAATTTAGTAGTAAGATGAGACTACTTTAGAAGTAAACGGCAGGATTCGAGTCTCACCGATAAAATTAATATTAAAAAAAATTAAATTTTATGAATTCAAAGTGATAAATAAACCTATATGATATATTTAAAAAAAAAAAAATATGAAAAATAAATAATATTCTTTTTTGTATATCAATATTTTGACAAAAGGACAATAACTTTTTATATTACTATTATATATTAATTTTTATCAGTAAAATGATTTTATTGTTAATTCTATTTATTTATTGCAATGAAAATTGTGGAATGCACCTACATGAATATATATGCAATAAATGTAATGAGCAGCCTCCCACGTTTTTCATTAATCTTTGTCTGGATATATATATATATATATATATATAGACCTCAATTACTAAAAATAAATTGAATTTTATTATCAAATATAAAATGTTAATTAATATATAGAGCTTGCGAGTGTCAAATGATACTGTTGCAGCTATCAATGATGTACTAGTGATCTATTTAGTTCTATATATACACACATAAGTTGCTAAAATAAGAGAAAGAAAATAACAAGTCAAGTAATTATTGCTACCGTAGGAAAAACTAAAAAAGAGTGAAAATTAAGAAAATTTTTTACAAATGATTAGAAATAGCAATTTTCAGTGGAATCACTTGAGAGAATGTGTTTAGAGTAATCTTACATTAATTGAAAATGAAATAATATAAGTAGTTAATATATGGTGAAAATTTATTAGTTAAGTAACTAATTCTAATTATTTTAATTATGATAATGTTCAATATATTAATATGTATTATTTGTATTTATGTTTTTAGCATTACGTTTATTTATAAATAGTTTTGAATGCTGTATGTATAGATATATATGTATATTTCATTTTTTTTTTTATTCAAGGTAGGTAGAGTGAAATCATTACCCTAACTTCCATTAAAATGTAAAATTGTATGAACATTAAATTCAAATTTATACTTAGCTTCCAACTATATATAAAGCTAAACTTAAAAAAAAAAATTGTAAGATTTCAGTTAATAATAATTCAATATACATATTTAGCAAACGTGTATGAACGTAGGAGCTAACCATGACATCATGTTAGATAGCATCAAAACATGTAAATCTAATCTAACAACGGAATACACAAGAGCACTCACTTGCATGTGTGAACGCATGTACACAATCATTGTATTTTTATTTATTTTTTTTAATAATAATATTGATATAGTAGTATATAATAATAATAATAATAATAATTAGAAAAAAAGAGTAATAATGGGCGGCTCGAATGGCGCGTATTTCACTCAGTTATGGGTTGACTAAAACAACACAATTGCACGTTGCCTTTACAAAACACATGGTCAACCCATGTCCACAATTTTTTTTTTTTTTTTTTTTTTTTACATTTTCATTTTACCTTTTTAGTTTAAAAAAAATAAGGAAAAAAAAAAAATATATATATATATATATATGTTGTTGTTTTCTTTAAAATATATTTTTTGTGGGTCCTTGGCCATGTCCTTTGCTCTGTTACTGCCACGTGTCCTACGCTCTCATTACTGCCATGTGATCACATGGTGCCTTTTACATGGACCAGGACCATAGTCTTCTGTGTCCAACTACGTGTCTTTGTTTTGTCATCTTTTACACCTCAATATTACCTCATATTGACATCATTTTGTGTTTTTATGTACACACGTCGTATACAAATTCGTACATATATACGGTTACATTAATACACATTCCCCATTTCTACTACAATTACTTAATTTCATGCTCTTTAGTTTGTTAATAGTCATGCAATTTGCTTCAAATTAAGGTTAATGGTTTTCCCATTAATAAATTAATTAGCTGGTCCTCTTCAAATCAAACTATATATGAGCTAGTTTGGGTATAACACTTGAATAGTTGAATACGACCTAACCACTAGTATCTAATTTTAATTTAATTCTAATAGTAGAAAATAAACAATTTGATCAAATATCCATTTATATATCTTTATTTTCAAGAAATATTTAATTAATATAAATTCTTTTTTTTATAAATTTAGTTTTCATTGAAATTCAAACTCAAAATCTTTTAATTTTATAAATGATTTCAGTACTCATAAATTAAAATCTCATTGATTTTTTTATTTTTCTTAAACGTTAAAGAAAATGAAAGTGCATGCATGGGTTCTAAAACAAAAGACAAAGTTTATATATAGGAACTAGGAAGTTAATTGTTTTATAGGGAAGAAGTTTTCGATAATTGTCGATTTCTATGTGTGGTTAAATATAGTATTAATTAATTAATTAATTAATTAATAGGCTTAATTATATGAACAACTCTTGGTGAGTATAGTAGGAGTAGGAGTCATAAGGCATGACATGGGTACAAAATGGTCATTTTAAAGAGAGAGGAAAGAACATTCCTTAAGCAAAAAAAGACAAGGAGAAAATCCAAAGGGTAGATGGGGAATGACCTAATAATAGTCAATTTTTTTTTTTTTTTTTTTTTTTTTTTTTGCCAAATCCTAATAATAGTCTTTCAATCAACACAAATTTGAAAGTGACTATTTTATTGTCTTATTAATATAACCTCAGAATTCAGATACATATAGTCTATGTATAACGGGGTCAAGTCCATCTTCGCCTGATACTGCTTCCTTATTCCACGCGCAAGGCACAACCCCTACCTAATTTTAGAAGCTCCTAAATATTATTTTGTTTTTAGTTTGCAAATATTACTATGCTCATTTTAATTGATTAGGTTTATATTTCCAATAGTATTTTAGATTTAGAACAAAGTGGATTGGTTAAAAAGGGAGTATGTATAATTTAAATTTTTTTTTTCCTTAATTAGATTTAATTTAACTAATTTCTTTATATATCAATTTTAAGATTGTGAATAATAAAGATATAATCACAACGGATATGATCAAACAATGATATAAAATCTTTGACTGTGTTCATCCTCCAACAAAGAAAACTTACGAAGATTCTCATTTTTTATATTACTTAATTTTTATTTTCTATTTAATATAATATATTTTTAATTATATATATATTGATAAAGACTAAAAATAATGACTACATCAAAATAGATCGTTCCAATCAAACCCAAGACAAGCTTAACGTTACTGACAACAAGCCTCATACTATTAAGACTGTCAGGTTTAAGCCATCAGCAATAGTCATATTCAAAGCCTCATGGACAGACTACCTCGCGCCTTTTTCCAACGATCATCCAAGACAATAAGTACCTAGCTCCTAAAGTACTCCACCTTCCTCATAGATGAGCTTGCTCTACTTATAATAATGAGAGTTCGCTTTGACACTTCCTTCCAAACTTCTTAGATATGTAATACCTGACACCTTTAGAAAACGTGATCCCAGCACAAAGCTCCACATATGACAGTCGACTGTGTAGACGCATCATTCCACTGTCCAGCTACAATATAATATGACTAAGACCAATCAATCAGAAGCGGCCACGTCTTCCACTCACTTTAATCTCCAAGACTGGAAGCAGTATAAATACAACATCTCCTCCATTTTTAAAAGAGAGCCGACCATCTAGAGCCAGAGTTAAAACACTCAAATAGGGAAAATAGTGGTAAGAACTCTATAAACCCACTCAATTTCATGAGTATTTACTCCGTAAATGTAGTCATTGACTTAAGCATCAAAGGGTCCGCATCAGACCATAGGTTTGACTCTCTAATGTTCGTTTCTCTCACTTCCCTTTTAACATAACAATATCTCATCTCCTTAACTCTTATAACTTCCTATTTGACTTATTCATTGCTTTATTAGCTGTACAGAAATGACTTAGGAAGTTAGTTTCAACAAATCTAATTTATAGGATTTTCTGTTATAATCTTATTGTATATATACTTTTACATGATCAAAGAAAATGAATGAACTGAGTTCTCCAATCCAAACTCTGATAAGGTATCAGAGCACAACTAAGTGATAGCCAATCCATTCCATCCATTCCTTCTTCTTTTTTTCCTCTTCTTCTTTAGTAGCCATGGTTGACATCTAGATTCCACCCACAATTCAAAACACCAATGACACTAACATCACAATTCCACCCAATCAAAACACCACTCATACCAACAGACTCATCACCATCAACGTTGCTACACAAACCCTTCTCAAACTCACATCTATCAACTACATCTCCTGGAAATTGCAATTTCAAACCTTATTCATTGGCTATGACCTTCAAGGTTACGTTGATGGAACAAAGCCCTATCCAGCAAAAACTCTTACCCAAAATAACATCATTGTAGCCAATCCAAAATACTTTTTTTGGATTCGACAAGATCAACTAATTCTCAATGCCATCATTGGCTCCATTTCCCCAACAATTATACCTTTCATTGCTCAAGCCAAAAATTCTTGTGAAGCATGGAACATCTTGGCAAACACATATGCCAAACCAACTAGATTTAGAGTTTTATGTTAAAATTTAAAGAATTTCTTCTTCTTCTTTCCTCTCTATGGTTCGACCCATACAAAATTTATTGAGAAAAATTTATTAATTGTATTTCTTCATGTTTATGGGTGTATTATGAAGTTAATTGAAATGATTGATGAGCTAATTGAGTTTAAATTGCAAGATAGAACTTAATTTGATTATTGAACTTGAATTGTGAAACCTAGGTTTTTAATTGAGCAGAACCTTGAAACACCTATACTGTTTACTTAGAGGCCGAATTTGGAGAAGTGTAAAACATGAAAATTGTAGTGTTTTATCTTAACTATAGTCCCATAAAAGAGTTTTATGAAATTCTTGAAGAGTAATGAGATATATCTCTTGTAATTGAACTGACCCGGATTTGGGGGTTTATGGGTAAACCCAAACTGTTTGAACCTATAGAAGATTTTATGAATAGAATTTAGGATAGATAAAAAAAAAAATAAAAGTTGTAGGTAAACATATTAAGTATACTCCTGTAAAAAGAATTTAATAAATTTGGTGTGTACAAAGAGAAATCACATTTAAATTGAAACTGGTACTATTCATAAATCGAATGGGTAGTTTGAAATGGAGTAGCCCAAAAGATAGATTTAGAGGCTGAATTAAGCCAAGTATAAAACATGAAAAATGATAAGTAATATGTTTATGAACTCCTTATAAAATAAAACTTAAATTTGATATGTATATTTTGAGATATGATCTAGTGAAAGTGATAAGATATAGAGATTCTAGCAATCCAGCATCATTGACAAACTTGGGAATATATCTTTTGAATTGAGGATGATAGAGATAGAATTAGTAGAAACTGAAAAGTAGTAAAATGATTATTGATATGTTTATAATTAATCCACAAAAGGAATTGATAAAATTTTAAGTATAGTATGAGAAATAGAGCTTACTCTATAACTAACTTTGTCTTTGGATTCAAATTATAAATTGAAATGAATCTTCTAATTTAAGGACTTTAAAGATAGAATAAAGTTAAACTCAAAACATAAGACATGTTACTTAATGTCTCTAGTAGCTCTCAGTAAAAGAAAATTGCAATTAAAATTATAAATCTTGAGTTATATTCAAAAGAGTATGGCAGGGTCAGTATGCCCTGCAACAGAAATCTAATTGAATTGAAATTGTCACCAAGTTTTCTATGAATTGAATTTTAAGTTCAATTTTGGATATGTGGTAAATATATATATCTAGTGTAAAACACAAAAAGAATCAACTCATTTGAATTAGTAAATCATGAGAAATGACAGAAATAAAGTGACAAGGTCTAGTGACATAATTAGACGATGAGTAATAATGTAATGTTTCAAAGTTAACAATTGTAAACTAATGAATTATCTATATATGGAAACAATGAATAAATGATTAATGAGAATAATGAATAATGAATTGAATATGATTATTTAATATGAATCTAATGTGAAAATGTATTAAATTGCTATAAAGCAAATAATGAACATTACGGATATATTCCAAACCGTTCGGCCAGTAGTTGGAAAAGTGAATAGAATTGTACTACAGATTATTATATGTGCATATGTATATGATACTGAGTATATTGATTTGCATCGATATTGGATAATAGTATTAGAGTTAGAATTAGAATAGTCAAATTGATAAGGTATTTAATAATCTTTGATTGTATGGTATAAAAGATATGGTTTGATGTAGAACCTAAAGGAGAAAGATGTTCCGGAGATTGAGGAACATCACTATCAATTGTACTAAGAGCTTATGTTAGGAGCTAAGAAAATCAAGGTGAGTACTTTGAAAACCTTACATTTCTTTAATGAAACAATTGTTTGAATTATTTTTTTTTAATGAGACCTTTGACCTATTTACTATTATTTGAATTCTTTTCAATGAGGCCTTCGGCCTAATTATTATTATTTGAATCCATTTATTAAGGCCTTTGGCCTACTTACTACTGTTTGACTATGAAAACTAAACTCAATTTGAATATTGTAAAAGAGTTCATCTTCTATATATCAATCTTTTTATTGAAATGAATCCTTTCTTGAGCTAATATCTCTAATTTGAAAACTCAGTATACCCTTATTGATAAATAGTTCTCATAATTATGTTCCTTCAAGGAACCGATTGATCTATGTATAAAAATTCCATTGTATCTTTATTTGATTATCTTTTATTTAATCTTATGTGATTCGTTATTGTATACTGTTGATTCTTAATATTGAAAAGTTTGCATATTGCATCCAAAGTGATCATATTGTATAACTGAAAGTAGAAATCCCCATCTGATGTGGGGTAACACATCAGTCATATGCACATGGTCAAAGCCTGCGGATAGGGTGAACATATCTCACCTCAACTAGGAGGGGTGGTCCTAGCCGTGAAACCTGATCAGTCTTATGCTCTGTATTAATGTTTATGAGTGAGTAAAGCATTAGCCACCACTCTAGTTACTGATATGCAGGTGAGCAAGGCATTAGCCGCCACTCCAATTGTTTACAAGTGGGAAGCACATCGCTTCCAAAAATTTTAATTTCTACTAAAATGACATTGTTAAATCCCAACTTCTATTGATCATTGGAAAATTTGTTCCCTCTATACTAATACATTGGAATCCTAATATTAAAACCCAACTGTTATGGACCATTGTAAAATTGTTACTTTTACATTATTTCATATTTATTATAAAGTACTCATTGAGCTTCTCTTATACCCCCATAATGTTTTGTTTCAGGTTTAATAGCAGGATCAGCAAGTAGATCTCAAGTATCTATCTCCGCTTGGGATTACTTCACTGAATGTAAGAGGATTATAATTTCATGCATTGGGTCAGATCATTTAGAGCTCTATGGATTAATATGGTTTAGTATTAAAATAATTGGATAAAATGAATACTTTATTGGAGTCAGGAATTGTAATGTCATATGTTATAGTGGATTATAAAAATTAATGATTGATACTGTGATATGTGATTGATGATGAGATACATCATTTAACGAATATTATACATTGGTATATATGGTACATATGTTACTGTTAATACATGTTGAGATCGTGAGTTCATAATTAATGAAGTGAAGTGTATTATTATATCGAATAAGGGGTTCTACGGATTTTTGGTACCTTTATGGTTACCCATGTCCTAGAACTGTCACATCACCTAAGGTGAGATTTGACACTCTTAATGCATACTCCCTATACTAGCTCATACGACCTTTTGATTGGAGGTGGCACAAACCTCCACATCACCCATACTAGTTCTACATCTCTGACCACTCTCTTTTCAATTAAATAATGTTTTATGTGCTCCTCACTTCAAAAAGAATTTAATTTCAATTTCACAGTTCTGTAACACAAACAATGTTTCAATTGAATTCTTACCATCTACCTTTCTTGTGAAGGAACTTTGCACAGGGACAACACTTCTGACGGGAAAAACTAAATATGGTGTTTATGAGTGGTTAAAATCAGCTCCCTTTCTTGTATTTTCCAGCATTAAGACTTCTCCATCAATGTGGAACCATAGACTAGGACATCCAACTCTTTATATCTTGGAATGCATTGTTTCCAGCAATAAACTAGAATTAGATTCTTCTGTGCCATCTGAATTTTCTTGTAATGCATGTCTCTGCAATAAAAGTTACAAATTGTCATTTTCAAAATCCACATTTGTTTCAACAGAACCTCTACAAATAATATTTTCAGATGTCTGGACTTCACCTATAATTTCAAATGATGGTTTTAAATACTATGTCCTTTTTTTTTTTTTTTTTGACCACTTTACTAGATATATCTGGTTCTACCCCATTAAGCAAAATCTGATGTCAAACCTATTTTCATTCGATTTAAAACCATCGTTGAAAAATACTTTAACAAGCACATAAAAACATTATTCTCTGATAACGATGGAGAATACATTGCTCTTTCCAATTATCTTACGAACAATGGAATCTCTCATCTCACTACCCCACCTCATGCACCTAAACATAATGAATTTTTTGAAAGAAGACATCTTCATTGTTAACTAACAAGAAATATTGATAGAATAAGAATTTATCAGAGAATGAAGTTTTTCTATGTTTCTTTGATGTGTTTGTGTTACATTAGATATAGCCTATTTATAGAGTTTAGAAGCATTACTGTGGGCATATTTACAGGCTTAAATGGTGGCTTGACAGAAGGAAATGAGCATGTGGAGTTGGTAAGTAGCTAACACTTCTTGACTAATATAACCGACTATTGACTTATTTACTCTAACTAATCTAACACAGCTTACTAACAACGTATATACAGCTAACACCTCCTCTCAAACTCAAGGTGGTAAAGAAGATATCTTGAGTTTACGACGCAGATCTTGAAGTCTTGCTGGAAGAAGTGATTTTGTGAATATATAAGCAACTTGATTGGCAGAGGTGACAGAGGTTAGGTGAAGAGTTTTACAAAGAATATAATGTCGAACAAAATGATAATCAATTTCTATATGCTTTGTTCGTTCATGAAAGACATCATTGCGAGCAATTTGAATACTACTGCGATTGTCACAATGAAGAATAGTGGTTGTGGTTTGATTAACTCCAATGTCATTAAGAAGCCAGCGGAGCCATAGAAGTTTTGAACTTGCATCGGCTAAGGCACAATATTCTGCTTCAGTGCTGGAGCGAGCTATAACCGAATGTTTCTTGCTGCGCCAAGAAATAAGTGATGTGCCAAGAAAAAAAATAATAACCTGTTACCGATCATCGATCTGTTGGATCTCCTACCCAATCAGCATCAGAATAACCTGATAACACTAAAGATGATGTAGAAGAGAAAAATAATCCTTGAGATAATGTTCCTTTAACATAGCGAAGTATGCGAAGAACTGCAGCAAAATGAGTGGATCTTGGTGTAGACATGAATTGACTGACGATATGAACAACATATGCAATATCTGGTCTAGTGACTGTGAGATAGATTAAACTTCCAACTAATTATCTATATAATGTAGGATCTTCTAGAAGAGAGCCATCAGTTGCAGTTAGATGAACATTATATTCAATTGGTGTGAAAGAAATTTTATTGTCAGTAATTCCAGCACGGGAAAACAAATCAGAAGCATATTTTGTTTGAGTGAGAGTGGAGCCAGTTGAGTCACAAGAGATTTCAAGTCCTAGAAAATAACTAAGAGAGCTAAGATCTTTCATCTCAAATTGACGATGAAGCAGAATTTTTAGATCAGAAATGCCAGTGACATCATTCCCTGTAATGATCATGTCATCAACATATAGGAGCAAGAGAGTTATGCCTTTAGATGTCTGTCTGATGAATAAGGC
>CATKHJ011318236.1:0-18882 GCA_949750685.1 Vernicia montana
ATATATATATATATATATATATATATATATATATATATATATATATATATATATATATATATATATATATATATATATATATATATATTTCCAGAAAAAGATTGATAATCAATATTTATTATTATATTTATTAAATATAAATAAAAGTTAATTAAAAAATAAATCGCGCGTTTTGCATGGTAGTAGAATTAGAAGGTCAACAACGACACGCTATGAATATATTACCCGCCTATCTTGATTTTTTTTTTTTTTGAATGATATGTTTAAATCTTGTATACATTTAGTGCATAAGTTTATTTCATATATTAAATCAATGAGTAATAAAATATTTTAATCAATATGAGTTATTTATTTATTTTTTGTCCAGTGAAAAAACACCAATACTTTTTTTTACCATATGTATTCTTATCTTATTAAATTGATATATGCATTCAGTATAGGCAAAACTTAGCTCAAATTTAGCCAACCTCTTATTTGACAATTAATTAAAGGATAACATTTGTGGATATATGAAATCCTACATCTCAAAGTTTGAAAATTTTAATAAATATTTTATATATTTAAATTGTTTTAAAAAAATTTAATATTATATTTTCAATATATGCTCTTCTAAAATTGAATAAAAAAATATTTTTTATTTGGCCTTCAAAAATAAGGTTCAAGCTCTGCCACTAATAACATGTGCAATTTTATTTATTTATTTATTTTTTTTTTTGAAACAAAAGGAATACTTTCATTAATTCAAATCAACCAAAATTACATGGGAAATAACAGCTGGAGGACTACCAAACTAGCTAGCTTGTCCATACACAAAATCAACAGCTCTTGCTAAGCAATGAGCTACTTGGTTCGCTGACCTTCGAGCAGATATAAAATCACATCTGAAAAACTCCATTGCTAGGAGCTTATAATCTTTAATCAATAACCTATATACGAAGAATCTGAATTAGAAGTATTAAGCGCATTAACAATAGATAAGCAATCAGATTCAATCACAATATCCAGAAATCCCTTATCTTTTAGCCAATTAAGAGCCTCTCTAATCCTAATTGCCTTTGCTATAAGAGGAGAATGCTGGCCTGCAACACTACCATTCATAGCTGCCACAAACACCCCTTTTGAATTTCGAACCACACTCCCATAACCTGTCCTGGATGGATTACTTAGCACCGAGGCATCCACATTGCATTTCAAACGCCCAGCTACTGGTTTAACCCATTTGTCTGAAGCAACCACCGTTGTATGTGCCTTAGCAGGTGTTTGAGAGGTTGTTTGCCATTGTTGAAGCATATCCATGGCTAAAAAGACTATATTAATTGCTGGTTTCATATTTCCATTCCAAACCAGGTTGTTTCTATTTTTCCAGATGTTCCACAGTAAAGCTGCAACTTTACATGCTTCATCCCTACCCACCCTTTGTATCATGAGCTTCCACCATTCACCAAAACTAGTTGCAAGGCCTATCATGTCACCAACAGAGGATGAACGCCACACAACACGCACCACTGGGCATAACACCAAAGCATGAAAAGTATCTTCAGCAGCATTGTGACACAAAGGACACCACTCATCCACCTCAACATGTCTGCTATGAAGAGCCATCATTGTGGGCAAGCAGAAAAAGAGAGACCTCCATACAAAATTCCTAACTTTTGGAGGCACCTGCAGATCCCAAATAAAATTCCAATTTAGCTCAAGGGGTAAAATAGTTGAATCATACCTAGTCATAAGCTTTCTATACCTGCTCTTAACTGTGTATAACCCTTTTTTATCCCATTGCCAATACCAATCATCCTCCTCTTCATTTCTGCTAAGTGGAATTGACATAATCAAGTCTCTGTCTCTCTCATAAAACAAATCCTGCAATAAATCCTCATCCCAGCTGTAACACCCCAGGATTTCGTTAGATCACTAGAAACCTAAAAACTAGAAAATTATGAATTTACAAAATTATATGGAGTGCAATTAAGGGAATCGGGTTAGTATATGCAATATCGGTAGTGATATTAGAAACTAAAATTAATTTATGTAAAGTTACTAGGAAACTACCTGACAAAAATAATATTAGAAACTAAAATTAATTATAGACTTAAATTAAAAGATGTAGTAAAAATTTCGGGTAAAAGGGGCAAAACCATAATTTTCTTTAAAAAATATATTATGAAATTTGACTAATTAAAAAAAAAAAGAACTAGGTGTCATGGGGGCTGGCCATGATGAGGGTTTAATGGTGATGGTTTAGTCCAAAATAGCAAGTAGAAAAAAAATAAAAAAATAAAAAAAATATATATAAAAGGGAGTGAATTGGAAGATAAGAAAGCATTATCTTCATTTCTTCACATTTGAAATAAAAGAAAGAGAGAGAGAAAGAAAGAACATAGAGAGAAGAATAAGAGGAGGAAGGGAACAAGTGTAAAGGTAAGATTATAACTTAATTCAAGTTTTTCCATTTATATATTTATGTGTGTTGTTTGATGATGTTGAATATGAGATGGAGATAGTTGTATGGTTATGTTGGTTAAAGTAGGGGTGGAGAAATAAGATTTTGAAGTTTATAAAAGAAGAATTGATAAAAGAAAAAGACTTAGTTAAGGTAGTTTTGATGGAAAAAAGTAAGAAATGAAAGAATTAAGTAAAAGAAGTAAGAATCTAAAGGAGAGAACTTTAGGGTTTAGAAAATCCTGTAACTTGAGAAGGAAAATCGAATCACTTGGAGTACGAATTTGAGGAAAGTCAAAATATAAGAAGTGTAGCTTGATGTCTTTATTTTATTTCTATAGAAGAAGTTTAAGCTAATTCTAGTTAGTTTTGGAGATATGAGAAGAAAAATAAAACTGCATCCTGCAAACCTACCTTGAGAGTCCAGAAACTTTGAGGTCAGTTTTAAGTATCTTAGAATAGGAATTCAAAGATGTATAAAACATTGGAATTTAATGTGTCTTTTAGATTATGTAAAAATTTTAGAGCAGAATGTCAAGTATATTGGGAGATATATGAAAATTTCTAAGCTGTGACAGGGTAGTTTGACTGACAGAATTTCTGATGTTAACTCTTAAGTTTGATGACCTTAAAGGCGGAACCAAGTTGAGGTCAAAACTAATGAAATGTACCCTTGTAAGTCTAATTTCATTGAAAAAAAGAAAAATTACCTCAAATGGAGTTTTGTAACTTGAGTTATAGCCAAAAGTGTGTACTGAACTCTTATAAACTCTAAGATTCCAAATTTAGGAAAAATTAGGAAGTAACTTATTGGAATTAACGGGACTCAAAGGAATTAAAATTTGGAATGATGGAGGGGAATATATTAGGATTTGACCAAATTTAGAATCAAATCAATTGGAGTTTAGATTATTATAAATAGTAATTATAAATTAATTATCTAAGTTAACAAGTAAATAAACATCATTATATGAAATTAACTTTTACATAAATATTTGTAATATGTAGAAGGTGAGGAAGAATTTGGACACGAAGGAGTTGAAGAGGAATATCAATATTTTGGAGCTTAATAAGAAAATGTGAGTATATATTAAATTTCCCGGCACATACTCATTTCACTTTGTATATATGGATTCTATTTGATTATGCGACTTTCAATTTGATAATTTACCTTTGGCTCTTTGAACCCTAATTGATCCATTATATATGAAATATATTTTTGATTTGAATCCTGAATAAGCCAAAAAGTAAAAATTCTCTTTTTTCGGTGAGGAGATCACCGAACTCTGTGCACAGTGACTTGAACCTTGCTAGGAGGTATTTGAACGCCCTAGCCACAAGGCTTAGCTAACCTTATGCCTTAATATATAACATGAAATCTGTGAGTCTCACAATACTTTTTATATGAGATCTGTGAATTTAATTCACAGGAAATTGATTATAATTTCTGCTGAACCTTATTTGTATTGATTTTGAAACTTGATAACTATTTATTGTGTTAATTTCATTAAACCAATAATCTTATTCATACGTCCAAACTGTTGTGCCAGGTCATTTATTATATATTCACTGAGATTTGCATTTCACCCATTTTCCTTTATTTTTTTTTTCGGGTTAGTGGATTCACAGCGCAAGTATCATTCTTCACTTGTCGCTGGAGTTGTAGCCGATATTTTGTACTGGTTATATGAATATAATTCTGAAATGTATAGTAAGAATTTGTAAATGTGATTATATATGGTGATGTACAAGGGTATTATCTAGTAACTCCATGGTACTTGATTAAACATAAGTGTGATATGGTATATGAATATAAATGACTGGACAAAATATAACAAATTAAATTAGTAAAGTGTATTGGTGATTGAGACCTAACTTATGCTTTAAATGGAGTTGAGGATATAAGGTGGTAATATTGGGAGTGTTTTATTTTCCTTGCAGGTTTGATCTTGGGGAGATGTAAATGTACTGTCGGTATACCGCCGGAGTTACATTGGTATTCTAAAAAGAGTTGGGTTCTACGGGGTTTCGGTGGTGTATGCTTACTCATGCCTTAGGACCGTCCATTCCAAAAGTGGGATGTGACACTAGCAAACTGGCTCCATGCTTTTAAGCGAGTCCACCGTTGCTTCCTCAAGTCCTTGCACAATTGGTGAAACCACACATGGATTATTATCATCTGGCAACCATAGTTCACCCCAAATCCTCACTACACTACCCACTCCCACCCTTCTCCTCATACTAGAACAAAGTAGCTCTTGAGAAGCAAGGATGCTTCTCCAAACAAAACTGGGGTTGTTTCCAATTTTGGCATTCAAAAAAGATCCGTTTGGATAGTACTTGGCTTGGAAAACTCTGGCAACCAGAGAGTAGGGGGTTGTAATCAATCTCCACCCTTGTTTTGCAAGGAGGGCCAAATTAAATTCGTGTATTCTTCTAAATCCCAAACTTCCTTCCATTTTCCTCCCACACATTTTGTCTCAGCTCTTCCATCTAATACCTTTACTGCCATTTATCCCACTGCCCCACCAAAATGAATTCATCATTCTTTCTAATTCTGCACGCAAAGAGAGAGGAAGAGCAAAGATACTCGTAACATACGTAGGAAGAGCCTGCACAACCGATTTTAACAATATTTGTTTATTTATTTGAAAGAATAACATGTGCAACTAGGGGATAAATAAATATATATAATTTTGTTGGAGCATGCACATGAGCCTGACAGAGTCTAGTTGGTCTGGAAGCTGGGACTTAAAAGTTATAAATTATAATTACAATTGCCACTACTGATTGATTCTGCCTTGAAGATATTCTATGATTCAAATCTAGCAATCATGATACAAGCCATTCAGAATAATATCACGGTATGCTTTTCCTTCTGCCTAGTGTATCTGGTTCTTAATGTGAGGATCTAATATACTAGGGATACATACTTCTTTTATTGTTCAATAGTATGTCTGGTAGACTGTAAAAGACATGATAGATTGTGTGTTGAACACATTATATTGTATTATTCTCTGCAACAATATACTTGAAATATTTTATGTATTGGATTCGTTTGAAAATTACAAATTGAGTGCCCAGGAAGCTCATTTTGGGCTATGACTACATTAATTTACAATTTAAATTTGTGTTGTATTCAAGTTTTGATCTTTGCAACTGCCTTTTCCATTTGTTCTATTTCACTTTGTTAGGAAGGTTGGTCCAATCAATTTCCATTATGGGAATATTGTCAAAACAACCGCACATTTTGTCCAAACCCTTAAGTTTATGCTCTTTTGCATCTAAAATGAATTTCTATCTAATATGATATATTGAAAATGTTGGTAGACAAGCATGACACTCTAATTAATGATTATCATACACTTAAATATGGTTATAGTCCATAGGCATATACTTAAAAGATGAATCGGGAATGAGGAGAAGTACAAAGATTTATTACTTGATGAAGAGTAGGTGAAATAAAGCTTCTTTTCTCTATTGGAATATAAATATATTCATATTAGGTTTGCTTGAGATCTAATTTTCTCATTGCATAGAATAATGAAATTCCATTTAATGTGTAAACAAGGAATATATTTGATTTTCTTCTGCCTTTTCAAATTTGTGCAGGTATGCTTCTGAAAGCATTAGTTTGGCATGCAAGTTTGCTTACAAGAATGCCACATCTGGAACTACCCTAGAAGGTACTTCCTTAATTACATGAAAAAGTTACATGAAAGATGTACAGTTTATTATTATGCAAAACAAATAAGTAGGAAACTACCAAATTCACATTATGCAACACCGTTGTTTCTGAGTATAAACTAAATGATTTTGATTACTCAAAGCGAATTCTGATGGGTATTGTTATGTAATTCTTGGTATTTTATACTGCAAATGATTACTTTGTTTCTCAGTTGCCTATTGTGGAAAAAAGGCTTGCACGAGGTGGTATTTGCTTGCTTGCAACGCTCAACAACATTTTTGATCCTCAAAGCAAGAGTGGTCGAGCATGAAGATAAAAGAGATAGCTAGGGAATTAAGCATCTTAATTCAATGCATAACACAAAAGCATAAACTTGCCATTAACAAAACCTCTGTACCAACCCAATTAATTATCTTTTTCCCATTTGCCAATTCTCTTAAGCATTTTGTAATAAGCATACCTTATTGTTAATTTTTATTGTTACCATAGAAGGAATTTTCAGAGAAAAGAAATGTAGTTTCTATATATCTTTTTCTGTGTATATTTATAAAGTATATACAATCTATTTATAGACCTATGGTGCAATCTGTTGTGCACATTTGCAGGCTTGATTATTGGCTTAACAGAAGGGAATAAGCTGGCTTATATATGGAAATGAGTTGCAGTGTATGTTAGTGTGGAGGTGCCGTATATTAAGGAGCCTAACAATATTGACTATGGTGATTTGTATTTATGCTATTACACTAACAGCTAACACCCCCTCTCAAACTCAAGGTGGTAAATAAGACATCTTGAGTTTGCGTCGCAGATCTTGAAATTTTGCTGGAAGATGTGATTTTGTAAAGATATCAGCAACTTGATTGGTAGAGGTGACAAAAGTCAAATGAAGAGTATTGTAAAGAAGATGGTGTCGAATAAAGTGACAATCAATTTCTATGTGCTTCTTGCGTTTATAAAAACATCATTGCGAGCAATTTGAATGCTACTGTGGGATAGTAGCTACTGATTGTTTAACCCCAATGTCATTAAGAAGCCAGCGGAGCAATAGAAGTTCGAAACTTGCATTGGCTAAGGCACGATATTCTGCTTCTGTGCTGGAGCGAGCCACAGCTGACTGTGTCTTACTGCACCAAGAAATAAGTGATGTTCCAAGATAAAAATAATAACTCATTACTGATCGTCTATCTGTCGGATCTCCTGCCCAATTAGCATCAGAATAACATGATAAAACTAAAGAATATGTAGAACAGAAAAACAACCCTTGAGATAATGTTCCTTTAATATAGCGAAGTATGCGAAGAACTGCAGCAAAATGAGTGGATTTGGGTGCAGACATGAATTGACTGACGATATGAACATCATAAGTAATGTCCAGTCTAGTGACTGTGAGATAGATCAAACTTCCAACTAATTGCCTATATAAGGTAGGATCTTCCAGAAGAAAGCCATCAGTTACAGTGAGACGAATATTATATTCAATAGGTGTGGAAGTAGTTTTATTGTCAGTAATTCCTGTGCAAGAAAGCAAATCAGAAGCATATTTTGTTTGAGTAAGAGTGGAGCCAGATAAGTCACGAGAGATTTAAAGTCTTAGAAAATAACTGAGAGAGCCAAGATCTTTCATCTCAAATTGACGATGAAGAAGTAATTTGAGTTTAGAAATACCAGTGACATTATTCCCTGTGATAATCATATCATCAACATAGAGCAGCAAGAGAGTTATGCCTTAAGTTTTCTGTTTGATGAATAAGGCAAAGTCATGAGGACTACACTAAAAACCAAATTTCTCCAGTGTTGAACTGAATTTGGTGAACCAGGCTCGTAGAGCTTGTTTGAGGCTATACAGTGCATGGTTGAGACGGCAAACTTTCTGTGAAGATGAATAGCCAGGTGGAGGATGCATATAGACTTCTTTAAGCAAATCTTTATTAAGAAAAGCATTTTTGACATCCATCTGACTAAGTGGCCATTGTTTAACTGCAGTAACAGCTAAGAGACACCGGATGAAAGTTAATCATGCAACAGGAGCAAAGGTTTCTTCATAGTCAATGCCATATTCTTGTGTGTATCCTTTAGCAACCAAACGGACTTTATATCGCTCAACTGATCCATCAGAATGAGTTTTAATTTTGTAAATCCACTTACATCCAAACGGACCTGCAGGAAGATCAACTAAGTCCTAAGTATTAGTTTTCTCAAGAGTTTGGATTTCTGCTACCATTGCTTGCTGCCAGAGAGGTCAGAACTAGTCTTACTGTAATTACGAGGCTCATGCAAAGAAAGAAAACTATAATAACAATGATAATCATTAAAATGGACTGGTGTTTGAGTTACCCTAGTAGAATGACGACGTTCCTCAATTGGTGGAGGAAGAGTAGGGACAGGCGCAGGTTCAGCTATAGCAGGCACATTCTCCGCAGACGAGACCACTTCTGGGGTAGGAGAATTAGGTGTTGTTGTTGAATTTGTAGACACATTTGTATCACTAGACGGAAAGAACTCAACAGATGGATTCGTAAATATACAATGAGTACTAGAGTCATGAAATTTAGAGATACTAGAAAACATAGTATTTTCCCATAAGACAATATGATGAGAGATACGCAATCTATTGAAAATGGGATCCCAACATCGATAACCTTTATGTTCGATTTCATATCTTAGAAAACAACAGAGATGAGCACGAGATTCTAATTTTGTATACTCATGAGGTTGGAGTAAAACAAAACAAATACATCCAAATACTTTGAGAAAGTTATAGTTAGTAGACATACCATACAGTTGCTCAAAAGGAGAGATATTGTTGAGAACTGGAGTGGGAAGACGATTAATGGTATATACAGTGGTTAAAGCGACTTCCCCCTAAATTTTTTTTGGACAACCAGATGATAGTAGGAGTGTTATAATAGAATCTAAGATATGACGATGTTTTCATTCGGCTATACCATTTTGTTGGGAAGTATTAGGACAGGATCATTGAACTAAAGTTCCTAGTTCATGAAGGAACTGTAAAAGACTTCACTCTTTGTATTCCATAGCATTATTAGTCCGAAAGATCTTTATTGGTTGAGAAAATTGTGTTTGGACCATCTTTGCAAACTGAATATAGATTTAAAGAAGATCTATTTTTCATACAAAAGAGCCAAGTAAAACGTGAGTGATCATCAATAAAAACAACAAAATATTGATTGCCACCAATAGTAGGGGTTAGAGGTCTCCAAATATTAGAGTGAACTAAACTGAATGGAACATCACAACGAGAGTTATTATTATTAAATGATAATGTAGGTTGTTTAGCAAGTTGACAGTGTGTACATTGAAGTTCTACAGTTTGACATTCCCTAAAACACCACTAGAAATTAAAGAATAAAGTTTACTGAGTGAGGCATGATTCAAACGCAAATGCCACTGGAATAATGGAGAAAAGCTGATAGTAGTAGATAGAGCATTTTGAGGAATTTGGAGGGAAGTGAGTTCAAATAGCCTCTCGATCTTGTGTCCACCCCACAGAAGACATCCCGTCCGCGAGTCCTATACCTAACAACCATTAGAGGAAAAAATGACAGTTAATCTATAATCACACAATTGGCCTATGGAGAGGAGATCTACAGCTAGGGAATGCACTAGATATGTATGAGGTAAACTTAGATTAAGAGAAGAAATAGTTCCAACATGATTGATATCCATTTTGCTTTCATCAGCAGTGTGAATGGGAGGCAAAAAATTATTCTTTGTTTTTTATAGAAACATGCTAGAATCAGAGGTCATATGATTACTACATTTAGAGTCAATTAACCAATTAGTGTTACCTGGGTATACAATCATGGCACTAGAAGAGGAGGCACTGGAAGACATAACCTTTTTGAACATAGACTTGAGATCTGAAAGAGTGAGGGAGGACAAAGAAGAAGCAGACGAGTTGTCTAGTATAACAATATTGGCAGAAGATGTTCCAGTCTCTGAGGTTGTCCAGGACTTAGGTTGGTTGTCTCTCAGTCTTGATGGCAAGTGAGATAGTTGCTCTTGAAATGCTCGAGTTTGTGATAGTATATGCACTCAATGGTTGGACAATTAAAGAAAGAATGGCCAAATCGATTGCAATTCTTACAGTGCTAAGATGAGTGAGTTTGTGATGGCTTAAATCAATTAAAGAAAGAATGGCCAAATCAATTTCATATTTTATTTATTTTAATTTTAATTAAATATGAAAAAAAGAAAATCAGAAAAAATATGAATTTTTTTTCTCCAACCTTAAGATTTTTTTTCATATTTTTTCTGATTTTCTTTTTTAATGTTTTATTTATTTTAATTTTAATTAAATATGAAAAAAAAATCAGAAAAAATATGAATTTTTTTTCAACCATAAGATTTTTTTTCTGATTTTCTTTTTTTATATTTAATTAAAATTAAAATAAATAAAAATATAAAAGGCCCTTTTGATCATTTTACAAGTACTTAACCAAAAAAAAAAAAATTGGAAGGATCAAATTTAATGATGGGATTAAAATAGAAGAACTAATTAGTTAGTTTATAAAAAGTAGATATGAATTAGGTAATGAGGTTAAATTTTAGCAACTAAATACTAATTTGACATGGATAACTTGTGCAATCTGGGAATAAATATATATAATTTGTCTAAGCCAGATGGCAGAGTCTAATTTCTCTGCAACCACTGCCAAATCATCCTCATAATTGCTGCAATTATACAACAAACCATTTTTGTCTCAGAAGTTTGCTTGTAATTGATTGATTTTGAACACAAAATCAATAATGGGTGATGGGTTTCAGCTGTTGTGGGTTGGTAGACTACTTATTCTTCTCCAATTGATTACTGGAATTCTTGGATGGGGAAGGGAAGGCCACTATGCTACTTGCAAAATAGCAGAGGTAGGAATTTTATTCTTTTCTTTAATTTTTTTTTTAGTTAAATCAATGATCAATTTGTTTATGGGTTTTACTTGGCGGTAGTTGTTAGTATTTTGCAGTTCTTGTTTTAATAATGTGCGTGATTGAGTTGAGGGATTAATTGATTGCCGTTTCAAAATGGGAAAGTTTTTATCTTTTTGACTAATGGAATCCCCAGTTTTTAAGTTGTTTTTTCTGTGTTGTGCGTGACTCAGATGAGCTCCTTCTTATGAAATTTATCAAACTGATGTAATTTCTAGTCTGTGTTCTTATTAAGTTCTATATAAGATTAATTGACCCATAACTCAACTCAATTCGTTTCTGGGTTATTGGAGAGACATTTGTGGTAGAGATAGGTATACAAGTTGGGCAGGAAATAGTCCTGTACAAAGTGGGTCCGTTTCATCTGATGAGTCACTCTTTGATACTTTAGGGATATTTAACTGAAGATGCCCTAGCTGCAGTCAAGGAATTGCTTCCGGATTCTGCTGAAGGTGACTTAGCATCTGTTTGCTCCTGGCCTGATGAAATCCGATTCCACTATCGCTGGAGTAGTGCTTTACACTTTATTGATACTCCAGATTTCATGTGTAATTACGAATATTGTAGTAAGTAATCCTCACCGCTCATGCTCCTTGATTCAGCTATGATGTTGTTATCAATATTATATAATGGAAAACAGTAGCTATTTTCTTTATGAGCTTCATCTTTACAGAAAAATGCATATATTAGTTTGTCACTGACAGTCTATGGCTTGCTTCTAGGGGATTGCCATGACTCTGCTGGACGTAAAGACAGATGTGTAACTGGAGCAATTTTCAACTATACAAGCCAGCTTACATCAGCATATCAGAATTCCAATTCAAAGTCCAATTGTAAGCACCGCTATTTTATTTGAATTTGACACATACTATTGCTATAACATAATATAATTTCTTCTAATTCTGTTTGATTTGGGAACTCTCCAATGTTTATTGCAGACAATTTAACAGAGGCACTTATGTTCTTAGCCCATTTTATTGGGGATGTCCATCAGGTTCTGCTCCTATTGCTGAAAATATTAAGAATAATTATTAAGTGGGAAAATGACTGAATTGTATGAATTAGTAGTTTCAAATTATGTTCTTCTTCTAGTTGTATTTCTATGGCTTAAAAAAAATCAATAGTTTAAGAAGTGAAAAGCAGCCTTTAGAAGGATACCAACCTTTGTTGAAAAAAGGAAATATTTTGGAAGGCCATCTATTCAGCACATAGAATGCCATGCCTGATTTTGAACTCTAGTTTTTTTTTTTTTTCCCCATATTCATTTTGCTTCAACAATGAGATATTCCATCTATGGCATTGTAGATGTGATGATTCTTTAACAGTACTTATATTTTGTCTACAGAGCCACAAAAAAAACTGCCCCTGATAACTTGTTTTGTACTGACAGCCCCTGCATGTTGGTTTCACTGGAGATTTGGGTGGAAATAGAATAACAGTTCATTGGTATCACAGGAAGACAAATCTACACCATGTAAGGTCTTTATAATCTATGCACACATACACAGAGGGAGAGAGAGATGGAGAATGATTTTCATCTTATAAAAAATGTGATCTGCTTAAACACTGGACGTCTGTACGTACTAGATATGTCATATTATGTTATCAGTCCATTTAATTAACTTGGACGATTGGTAAAGATGTAAACTAAAGTGATTTTGTAGTAGTAATACAGTCAAGAAACAGTTCTCTTGATCTATAGAGGAAATCTTGCTGTCCTTGAAACTATCATTTGATACACTCACCTGATTCTTTTATGTCCTTTACCTTCACAAGACCTGTGTAGAATGGTGTTCCAAATAACGGTCAACTTAGATCCTGGAATTTGCACAAATATGTGACTATCAATGTCATTTATTCTCATTAGTTTACCATCAGTTTTAATACTATTGTCCTATTCCAGGTATGGGATACCATGATTATTGAGTCAGCCTTGAAGACATTCTATGATTCAGATCTTGCAACCATGATACTAGCCATTCAGAATAATATTACGGTATTTGCTTTTCCTTCTACCTAGTGTTTCTGCTTGTTAATATGAGGATCCCATAAACTAGAGAAGTGCTTATAACTTTTGAGGATAGTATAGATTTATACTTCTTTTATTGTTCAAGAGTATGTCTGGTAGACTGTAATAGAGCATAATGAATTGTATGTATTGAGCCCATTATATTAAATTATACTCTGCAACAGTCTACCAAATATACTTTTGATATTCTTTTTGTATTTTATTCCATTTGAGTTACAAATTAAGTGCCTAGGAAGCTCATTTTGGGCTATGATTGCATCCTTTACTATTGTTTGTGTTGTAGACAGCTTTTGATCTTTGCAATTGCCTTTTCCATTTGTTCTATTTCACTATTGTTAGGAAGGTTGGTCCAATCAACTACCACTATGGGAATATTGTCAAAACAACCACACAGTTTGTCCAAACCCGTAAGTCATGCCCTTTCTTATTCTACTCTTTGCATCTAAATGCATTTGTGTCTGATATGTCAGTTTTAAGATATTGAAAATCCTGGTAGACTAGGTATGGCACTCTAATAATTATCATAAGCATACATATGGTTATAGTCCGTATGCCTTGTTTGATTGAAGTCCTGATACCATACCAAATGGTTGAATGGCTGGGACATAGAGAAAAGTAGGAGAAAAAGATGAATCAGGGACGCAAAGAATGGTTTTATTATTACTATCATATTGCTTTAACTTTATATAGCATAGGGTGTAATCGAGTTCAATTCATTTTTTGTTTTGATCAAGAGTAGGTGAAATATATATATATATATATATGTATATATATATATGCTCACACAGAATCATACTTATTTACTTGATATCTAATTTCTCATTGCATAGGAGAAAGAAATTTCATTTTATGTGTAAACAAGGAATAGGGCATTATTTGGCATGATTTCCTTTTCCTTTTCCTTTTTCAATTTGTGCAGCTATGCTTCTGAGAGTGTTAGTTTGGCATGCAAGTTTGCATACAAGAATGCCACGCCTGGAACCACCCTGGAAGGTATTTCTTTAATCACATGAAAAACACACTTTTTTTATCATGCAAAATACATATTTAGGAAACTTCCGGGGGGCAGCATTTTCAAGAATTGGCATGTTTCATTTCATCCAAATATAACTCTCAGGCCATCAAGTTGTGGCCTAGCTGGAAATTTTTAAAATTCAGGACTCCCATCTAACTAAAGAATGCAAAATGTGCTTTTATAAAAATCGTAATGGAGATATATGGTAAGTTATTCTTGAGTTTCAAAATGAACTGTTGGAGGCATCCAGCACATGGAGTAAGCCCTTCTGCTGCAGAAACTGGTCCTGCTTTCCACTTTTGCCTTATAGGCTTGCTTGGAAGTGGCTGAGAGGTAGCCTTGCCTATGAGCTAGACGAGGGTTATCTTTAGAAGAATTAAAGTTTCCCATTACGACATTATTCTAGGCAAACAGTGTAGTGATGGGGCAAGAAGGAGAATGTGTTTTCCTTCTTTTTTTCAATATGTAATAATTGGTGGAACTAAAAAAGTTTCAAGCAAAAAAATAAGAGAATTCTTGAAGTTTAGGCAACAATTTCTCATTCATGGGTATTTTGCCACATGAACAATATCCGTTTGCTTATGCTCCATCAAAAGAACAACCTAAAATATTTAATTATCCGATGTTCCAATTTGTCGGGCAATATTGTTGTTCTTATTGTCAACACTAAATATTATGGTTCTTTGGACCATCCTTCTTAAACATTTTCAGTCACCCACATGGCCAACACAATAACATACACATGCATGTTAGGTAGGTAAGCTACTTGAATTGGTGCTGAGACATGCTGAAATACCAAATTCTAATTATGCAACACAATTAATTTCCCAAGGATCAACTAATTGAATTTCATTGCTTGAAGGAAATTCTGTTCTGTATTGATCTGTAATTCTTGAAATTTTACACTGCAGATGAGTATTTTCTTTCTCGGTTGCCTATTGTGGAAAAAAGGCTTGCACAAGGTGGCATTCGCTTGGCTGCAACGCTAAACCGAATTTTTGCTTCTGAAAGCAAGATTGCTCAAGCATGAAGATAAAATGGATAGAGAAGAATCTTCAACGTATAACACAGAGGCGGGACCACAGGGCAATTTTATATATGGCATGAACTTGCCATTCACAACACATCATGTACCAACCCAATTAATTATCTTTTTCCCATTTGCCAATTCTCTGAAGCATTCTGTAATAAAATATACTTTATCGTTAAACTGTTTACTTCATTCCATATTTATGATGAGATGCCTTTTATATTGTAGAATATGCCCTTGTTGCTTGCGGAAAAATGTCAACTTTAAGGGCACTCAAAAGTGAAATTTAATACTTGTACTCGATGAAAACCTGTTCCTTCTTGTATATATCTTATCCAAACCCTCTTGGAAGTTGTATATATAACTAACTGATTCTGGTGGGCTCATTTAATTTGTCATTTTCTCTTTTTTCCTTTTCCTTGGTTGGTGATACTGGAGAATGGATGGGATTAAAGGTTTTTTGAGATGGTTTTCATTTGCATTCATAATGTTCATAGGTTTGGCCACCATTTTAGTTCCAGGAGCTCTTGGCTGGAGCAAGGAGGGTCATATAATGACATGTCAGATTGCACAGGTAATCAAAAACTTGTGCTCTCTTGTTTGGTTTGATATTAAAGATCAAATAATCAAAAACTGATAGTTAATTTGTAATTAATAGAACCTTTTAGGAGCAAAAGCAGCACATGCAGTAGAACAGTTGTTACCTGAGAATGTGAAGGGGGACTTATCGGCCCTCTGCATATGGCCTGACCAAATCAGACACTGGTACAAATATAGGTGGACAAGCCCTCTTCACTTCATTGACACCCCTGACAAGGCCTGCACATTTGATTATTCAAGTAAACCTTAATAATTATCTAATTAATGTTTATTTTCTTTTACTCACTGGGATTATTAACATATATGAGTTATGTTATAATTGTATTAATTAGGGGACTGTGTAAAGGACAAGTGTGTTGCTGGTGCTATTCAGAATTTCACATCTCAGCTTTTGCACTACAGGGAGGGTTCCACAGATCGCAGATGTAAGGAAAATCCCACACTTTTCCACTTGTACAATTCTGATCCTTTTTTTTTGGTTAATTTATGTACAATTGGGGTTGAGATTCGATACAAAGACAACTTTAAGTACCACTGAGCTAAAGCTGCTACTTGATAGAGACATAGAGTGATTAATTAACTTAATTTGTTCCTTTTCGTTGCAGATAATTTGACTGAAGCCTTGCTATTTTTGTCTCATTTCATGGGAGATATTCATCAGGTATATGCATGTGTTGCTATTTTATTATTTTTTTAATCAAAATTAAGTAAAAGCTTTTTCTTTTTTTTCCAAAATTTCAGCCATTGCATGTTGGATTCACTAGTGATGAAGGAGGGAACACCATTGAATTGCACTGGTTCAGGCACAAATCTAATCTTCATCATGTGAGTGTATATACAAAAATAAAAATGGATATATATATATATATATATATATATATATATATATATATTTTCTCAACATCTCTCATGCTTCCTTGACTTTATAATGTAATGATTCAAAGGTATGGGACAGAGAGATTATTCTGACAGCTCTAAAAGATTTCTATGAAAACGACTTGGACCTCCTCCAAGAAACCATTGAAAGGAACTTCACTGATGTAAGACCAAGACAATATGCAATTAGTTTCTGATCAGTAATCTCATGTAGTTAATAGAGAGAATATATAACTCTATTGTTATTGTTAAATACAGGGAATATGGTATGATGATGTATCTTCATGGAAAGATTGTGAGGATCTCCATTCATGTCCAAACAAGTGGGTTCTCTCTCTTATATTTTTATACATAATTAAGGAGGCTAAGCCTGAGCGATGAGCTACAACAATAGGACATTTTTGATCCATTGCAAAATTTTTAGGAGGAAATTTAAAAAATTACCTTTGTTGTTTCGCCCTTTTGCAAATAGGGATCTATGATTTTTTTTTTTTTTTGTTGGAAAAACCAAGTATGTGATTAACTCTTTTAGCAATTCAGGATTTGACACCTTAATACTATCAATCTCAGCTGACGTGGCATCTGATTTATTATAATGGAATCCATTTATAATTAAAAAATATTTGAAAAAAATTCAAAAAAAAGTACCTGTAATTTTGCGCTTTTGCAAATAGGGGTCTATGAATTTTTTTTTTTCTAAAAAAATATTTTTTTTTATTAAAGTTCATTGCCACGTCAGCTAAAACTCACGGTATTAGGGTATCAAACCCTTAATTGCTAACATAATTAATTACAGACTTGTTTTTGCACAAAAAAATTCTACATACTCTTATTTGTAAGAGCACGAAATCACATGATATTTTTTTAAATTTTTCCCTAATTTATATTAAATAAGTGAAAACTTTTATCATAATAATAATATATATAGGAGACTCAATTCGAGATCTCTCACTCTAACACCATTAAAGAGAGTAAAAAAGGGCTAAATTTGATCGGCAACAAATATGTGGTTAGCCTAATTCAACTTTGTGATAGATATTTTGCTTTTTCATGCGTGTAGGTATGCAGTAGAGAGCATAAACATAGCTTGCAAATGGGGTTACAAAGGTGTAAAGGAGGGTGCAACTCTAGCAGGTATATTTATCTAAACCTATTGACGTTTAAAAAAAGCATTAGATGTATGAGTTTAATTTAATTGTATTGTACATAGATGATTACTTCAATTCAAGGATGCCAATTGTGATGAAACGCATCGCTCAAGGAGGAGTTCGCTTAGCCATGTTCTTGAATAAGATTTTTGGGGATTCTGAAGAAGGGGTTTCATCAACTACCTAATTGTAATCAAGCAAGAGAAAACTCATTATCATCCCATTGTTTTTCTTAACTGACTCAGATTGTCATACATTATCATTTCTCATGTTCTTTGTATGTTTATTGTTTATATTTTACAAGAATCTACTCTAGGCTTGTAGCAATTAGAGCAAGATTCTAACCACTCCGATCGTATGTTGTAAATTGTAAGCAACAATAATAATAAGTAGCAATTGCGTTTGACCATTCTGTTAATTGGCCCATGACATTAGCTCATTCGGACTTTTGTTGCTTTTAAACTAGAGGAAATTACACTAAATACCCTTTTTTATTTTATTTTATTTTTTAAATATCTTTTTATTTTTTCAAATTTTTAAAAATGTTCCCTTTTTTTTTTTTTTTTTTTGTATACTTATGATATACCTTTAATATATTTTTGATATACTTATTATTAACTACAAGAAAAGATTGACAGAATGAGAGAATATGATATAACTTTGTATATTTTGATGTGTTTTTTTAGATACAATATACAAGAGCTATTTATAGATTACAAGAGCTATTTATAGATTACAAGAGCTATTTATAGATTACAAGAGCTATGGGGAAGCATAATTACATACTTGATTTGTGCATGGTTGGTGGCTTAACATGTGCTGTGAATGAATCTCCAACAACTCTACCTACAATTGCAACTAATACCATTAACAATGGTGGCTAAATATTGACTTATATTATTTTACAGCTAACACCCCCTCTCAAACTCAAGGTGGTAAAGAAGACATCTTGAGTTTGCGTCGCAGATTTTGAAATCTTGCTGGTAGTTGTGACTTTGTAAATATATCAGCAATTTGATTTGCAGAGGTGACAGAGATTAAGTGAATAGTATCACAAAGAATATGATGCCGAACAAAATGACAATCAATTTCTATATGCTTTGTTCTTTC
>CATKHJ011318621.1:0-11762 GCA_949750685.1 Vernicia montana
AGAGAACCATACTTGGGATATTGTTTCTTGTCCATCTGGTGTTAAGCCCATTGGGTGTAAATGGGTATACACCATCAAGCTACGGTCAGATGGTTCTCTAGACAGATATAAAGCACGATTGGTGGCACTTGGTAACCGACAGGAGTATGGAGTGGATTATAAGGAGACCTTTGCTCCTGTGGCTAAAATGACTACAATACGAACCATCCTAGCCATAGGTGCCTCCAAGGGTTGGCCTCTGCTGCAAATGGATGTTAAGAACGCCTTTTTGCATGGTGATCTGAAGGAAGAAATCTATATGACCACCGCAGGGGTTGTTTGTTACTCCTTCTTTAGATGTGTGTCGGTTAAAAAGGTCTCTCTATGGGTTGAAATAGGCCCCTCGAGCTTGGTTTGATAAGTTCCGGTCTACTTGGATTTTCATTTGTCCAGAGCGCATATGACTATTCTTTGTTTTTACGCAAGACCGCTAGTGGTATTGTGTTGCTTCTGGTTTATGTTGATAATATCGTTATTACAGGAAATGATTCCACATTGATTTCAAAGCTCCAGCAACATCTCAATGCCTCTTTTCATATGAAGGATTTAGGTCCTCTTCAGTATTTCTTGGTCTTGAAGTGAAATCTACTCCTAAAGGTACTTTCTTACATCAACACAAGTATACTCAGGAGTTGATTGCTTTAGCAGGTCTTCAAGCAGGGAATTCTGTCCAAACTCCCATTGAGGTGAATGTGAAATATTATAAGGATGAGGGCGAGCTTTTACCCGATCCTTCTATTTATCAACAATTGGTTGGTAGTCTGAACTATTTGACCATCACTAGGCTTGACATATCCTTTGCAGTTCAGCAGGTTAGTCAGTTTATGCAGACGCCCCATCTTCCACACTTGGCTGCTGTTCGTCGCATTATTAGGTATCTAAGGGGTACATCTCATCGTGGTCTTTACTTTCCCGCTGCATCACCGATTCAGTTGGTGGCTTATACTAATGCTGATTGGGCAAGATGTGTGAATAATCGTCGATCAGTCACTGGTTAATGCATGTTTCTTAGCGATGCATTTATTTCATGGAAAAGTAAGAAACAAACTCGGGTCTCCAAGTCCTCCACCGAGTCCTAGTATCGCGCCATGTCTTCTGCTTGCTCTGAGATTGTTTGGCTCCGTGGGTTGTTGGGAGAGCTTGGTTTCTTTCAGAACAAGCCTACTCCTCTTTATGTCGACAACACTAGTGCTATTCAGATTGCTGCCAATCTAGTCTTCCATGAGCGCACCAAGCACATAGAGGTCGATTGTCATTATATTCGTGAGGCCTATGATGAGAAAATACTTACTCTTCCTTATATATCTACGGATCTTCAAACAGCTGATGTCTTCACCAAGGCTTTGCCTCGACCAAGACATCAATTTCTAGTTGGCAAATTGATGCTTCTTGATCAGCCTGCATCAATTTGAGGGGGGATGTCAATAGGATCTGCAGCTGTCAATAGGATCAACAGTTGTCTTACTTTATTTACATTAGTTGTACATATTATGTTTCTTTTCTTAGTTTTGCCTTGATTTTAGCTTTGACTTGTATAGCTGTAAATGTGTATAGCTGTACTTTTCATATATATAGTTTCCATGTAAAGATAACAGATTTCTATTTAATGGAATTCTCACAATGGTGAGAGGGATTCGGTCAATTTGATAGCAACAGAACATGGCAAAGAAAAAATTAAAAAAAATATAATATTTTCTAACAAATTCTCAAAAAATGTTTTACTTTTTTTTCAACGTTACTTTTTAATATGTGAAATTATTAACTCAATCCACCCTTTTTGAACTTTTAAAATTATTAACTCAATCCACCCTTATAAACTTCAAGAAATTCTTCTTTCTATTATCCTTTATTTGATGGTTTTATATTTACAAAAAACTTGTGTTAATGAGAAAATCTAAATCTTACATTATGCTTAAAACATGAATAGTGTGAAGAAAAATACTAATTTTTTAATAGAAAAACTAATTATGTGTTATAATTAATGTGAGGAAAAAGTTGATGAAATTTACTAACAATGAAACTCCCTAAGGAAAAAAATTGGAGAAGATCTAAAAAAGAAAATACAAGAGAAACACATAAAATAAAAGTATAAAGAGAAATTTACCCTTTTTTCAGCTTTACACATTTTGATAAAATTATAATATTCGCTTGATGTGTTCTGATACAGTTGTAATATTTACTCAATGCGTTATGCTAAAATTATAAAAAAGGCAAAATTTTCAATGAAACATGTTGGAGAAAAAAGACAAACATACACATTTTGATAAATTTATAATATTCACTCGATGCGTTTTGATAAAATTGTAATATTTTCTCAATGTGTTCTGATAAATTTATAGAAAGAGATAAATTTTGCAATGGAACATGTTAGAGAAAAAACAACAAATTATAATATTTTCTATCAAATTCTCGAAAAATACATTTGTTTAATTTTACTTTTTGATATGTGAAATTATTAAATAAAAATCAAAGTTTATACTCTAATAAGTTCTAATAAGAAATGAATCTTGTATTATTGAATACACTATATTATGAGAATAGCTAAATACACTCCAATCTTGTGTATTAATTTTCCTTTATAGTTTTGCTATCTTTGTTCTTCATTTAATTATTATCCTTTACAATATTCATTTACTAAAATAAAAAACTTTTACATGAATATATATATTTTTGGAATGATCACTTTATCAAAAAATGAGAAAGAATTGAAAATGAATGAAATTGATTGATTGAATTCACAGTACACAGTAAGCTAAGCAACTATTGTTTATATATAAGAGACTAAGATAAGAAACATAAGGTGACTATGCCACCTCAGATAAAGCACGTGAAATGTATTGACTATTAAATAACTAATTTAGTTGCTCTGTAATTGACTCTCAGTAACTCTAATTCTCTGCACTCAAGCATAATTTTTCTGAGTTATACTTACTTCATCTACTACTTGTTCACACTCCCCCTCAAGATGTACATGTATATTACATGTGTTCATCTTGTTAACCAAGTAGTTGAATTACCCTGGATGTAAAGCCTTAGTAAAAATGTCTGCAACTTGTTATGAGGTCTTCACATGAATTGGCTCTATCTCTCTTGCTTGAATTTTCTCTCTAATATAGTGACAATCTATCTCAATGTGTTTCGTTCTTTCATGAAATACAGGGTTCTTTGCTATATGAATGGCTGAGATGTTATCACAAAATAATTATGCAAGCCTTTTATAAAAGATTTTAAAATCCTTCAGTAGATACCCAAGCCAAACTAGTTCACTAGTGGTAACAGCTATGGCCCTATATTCTACCTCTGTTGAGCTTCTTACCACTGTACTTTGTTGCTTTGATTTCCAACTCACTAATGAATCTCCAAGGAAGACACAATATCCTGTCAGTGATTTTCTTGTTTCTCTGCATGAACCCCAATCACTATCAGTAAATGCTCTCAACTAAAGATCAAATTTTGTTGAGAAAAAAATGCCTTGCCCAGGTGCATTCTTCAAATACCTCACCACCTTTAGAACTGCCTCAAAATGTTTGTCAGCTGGTTTATCCATGAATTTTGTAAGCACATGGACTGCATACATGATGTCTGGTCTGGATAAAGTCAGATACATTAGCTTGCCCACTAATTTTTTGTATTTATAAGGATCTTCAAGCAAGGAATCACTTTCATGAATCAGTTGGTGATTAACATCAATAGGAATACTTGAAGGTTTTGCTACCAACATTCCATATTCCTTTAGCAACTCAAGAACATATTTTCTTTGGCAAAGGGCAATTCCTTTAATTGATCTTGCAATTTCCAAACCCAAAAAATATTTAAGCTCCCATAAGTCTTTGAGTTTGAAGCTTGCTTTCAGCAATTCTTTAATTTCTTGTACCAACAGCTGACTATTGCTAGCAATAGCAATATCATCTACATAGACTAATAATGCAACAAATTCAGATTTATCAGTTCTTGTGAATAAAGAGTAGTCTAACTTAGATTGAACAAAACCATTCTTGACCAAGCATTTAGAAAATTTCAAATTCCACTGTCTTGATGCTTGTTTCAGACCATATAAGGATTTATGTAACCTGCAAACCAATTTTTTACCACCAAATTCACCTCCTAAAGTCTCCCCCTAAATCTGGTAGCCTTTAGGTATCTCCATATATACTTCTTCTATTAAATCACCATTTAGAAAAGCATTATTAATGTCTAATTGAGCTAAATGCCAGCCATGAATCGCAGCCAGAGCTAGAAAGATTCTGACAGTAGTATGCTTCACCACAGGGCTAAAGGTTTCTTCATAATCAAAACCATATTTATGTGTGAAGCCCTTAACTACTAGCCTAGCTTTGTGCTTATCAAGAGTACCATCAGAATTATACTTGGTCTTGAAGATCCATTTGCACCCAATTGGCTTCTTGCCTGAAGGTAGAGGCACTATAGACCAGGTTCCATTCTGTATTAAAGCATTTAATTCAGAGTCCATGGCTGCAATCCAATGGTCAGATTGTATAGCTTGTTCATATGTTGTTGGATCAGATATGGAAGAAAGGACACAAATGAACTTTTTATAAGATGGAGAAAGTTGTAAATATGAAAGTACATTGGATATTGGATAAGAAACAGTAGATGCTATATGCTGAGAAGGAACAACTGATGATGGAAGTTTGTGATGATAATCTTGTAAATAGGTTGGAGGTTTGACAGTTCTTGTACTTCTTCTAGGTTGTAAGGTATTTGGAATAGTGGTAGCAATAGATGAAGGTGAAGATGTGGACTGTAAAAACTGATATGGGAATGCTGTGAGTATTATTGAGATTGTCATTCTGAATATCTGGAATATTAGAATTATTAAGTGGAAGTGGAATTTGAGTTGTATCAGTTGGAGATGGTGAAGGGGACTGTGATACATGAGAATGAGAAGAATCATAATGAGAAGGATCAATTAAAGGGAGAACAGGTAACACTAAAGATGAATCATGTGGAAATGAATGTGAAGAGTGACTTTGAAAAGGAAAATTGTTTTCATGAAACTGAACATCCCTTGAAACAAAAGTGTTATGACTATCAAGGTCATACAGTTTATAACCCTTGATGCCTGCAGGATAACCAATAAAGATGCATCTCCTAGATCTAGAGTCAAATTTGGTTCTGTGAGCTGTGAGATTGACTGTAAAGCATAAACAGCCAAAAGACCTTACAAAATCATAAGATGGTGTTTTATTATATAGTAACTCAAAAGGTGTTTTGTGTTTGAGAGTGACAACAGGAGTTCTATTAATAAGGAATGTAGCTGTGAGAACAGCATCCCCCCAGAATTTTAAAAGAAGATTTGCATGAAACAATAAAGCCCTAGCTATATTGAGAACATGTTGATGTTTTCTCTCCACTGTTCCATTTTTTTGGGGGGGTGTAGGCACATGTGGCTTGGTGAACAATACCTTTGGACTGAAAGAAAGAATTGAGTTGAAATTCTAAGCCTTGGTCTGTTCTGATAATTTTTACAGAGGTTCGAAATTGAGTTTGAACAAGATTGCAAAAATATTGAACTCACTGTGATGTTTCTGACTTGTGTTTCATGAGGAAAGTCCAAGTACACTTGGAATATTCATCCACAATTGTAAAGAAGTAATGATTTTTATTGAGATCAGCTTGCGAATAGGGGCCCCATACATCCATATGTACAAGATCAAACAAGTTTGAGACACTATCAACAGACTTAGGAAAAGGCAGCCTCTTTTGCTTAGCCTTGGGACAAGCAATACAAGGACTATTATTACATTTATTTACATTGGAAAGCAAATGATTCAGAGAGGGAAATTGAAGAAGGTCTATGTGACCTAACCTATGGTGCCACAAGTCAGAAGAAACGACATGGACAGAAGGAGAACCAGTTTTATTAGAAATGACAATTGCAGCATGATGAGATGTCTGCAAGAAGTATAAGCCTTGGTGTGCTTTAGCCAGTCCAATCATCATCCATGAGGAGAGGACTTGGATGAAGCAATATTGATGGAGAAATATGAGACAAATGTGCTTATCAAATGTTAGTTTGCTCACAGAAACCAGATTAAAAGTGAAGGAAGGAATACAAAGAACATTATGCAAAGTAATAGTTGTGCTCAAGATTACAGTTCCTATATGTGTAACTTGATCTTTCATACCATTTGGAAGACTGACATGGCAATTTTGAACTGAATAAAAAGAGGAAAAAAAAATCCAATGAACAAGCTATGTGATCTGTTGCTCCTGTATCTATGATCCAGGAAGCAACATGAGACTTAGATTGCAACAAGTTTTTGAGTAACTCATCATTAGATGTAGTAAAAACAGATGATTGGATACCTGCAGCATTACTGAGATGTGGACCAGCAGATCCATAAGATGTGGTATTGTTAGCTCTGACTGGATCACTAAGCATATTCCACAACTTGTGAACTTGATCTCTTGCTCTTAGAGGTGGAATTGGGCCTTAGGGAGGCAATTCAATTGTAATTTTAAGACTCGTTTGGTATCATTTTCTATTTTTTGTTTTTCAAAAATAAAAATAAGATTTTGAAAATTAGAATTTGTTATTTTTGATTTTTTGTTTTTAAAATATTTCTGGATAAATATGAAAGAAATAAAAAATAATAATTTTTTAAAAATGTTTTCTAATATTTATTTTTTTGAAATTAAAAAAAAAAAACAGAAAACCGTAGTGATACCAAACGTCCTCTTAACTGCTCGTCGTTACACGACCACCCAATTGTAATCACTCCATTTTTACGAGTATCTATCTCATTTTTTTATGCTGAAATTTTTTAGGTAGAGAATTATTTAATATTGACATGTTCACATATTCCTGAGTTGTAGACCTATTGGCAGGCCAGTAAATCATAATTAGTGAAGAAAATTGTGAGTTGCACGAATCCAACCTTTGAAAAATTTTACATTTTTTAAACTCATGCCTAGTCCATAAATAATAGTTAGACTCAATCTTTTTAAACTAATAATAATTTAATTGTAAGTAGATCTGTTCATAGACCGAGTTTGAATTTGAAAAATATTTAATTTTTCAAAGACTCAACCCGTCCAACTCGTAATTTTTTTCACTAATTGTAGCTGCTGTCTAGCCTGCGAACATGTCTAATTATAAACAAACTCGTATTAATTATCTTATTAGGTAATAGAAATTGGGTTGGGATGCAGGGGAAACTGGAAAGCAGCAGAGAGCTAACACGCAAATTGATAGCAATTCTTTTCAAGTTTGGTTGAATTATCGTCTCCTGTTCATTGTTTCTTTGTAGATCGTTTATTGGTATGTATTTGTACTCAAAAGACATCAAAATTTGAAACATAACCCTAATCTTAATCCCTTCATTTCACAATCAACAATTAGTATTGCGGCCAGAGTTCATAAATTTTTGTTTTATGTAAATGGTGATCAATTGACCATGAAAAGGTTAGAGATTTTTGTTTTTGGCTATATAGATAAATTTATGCTTATCAGTTCATCAACCTTACCTTTTTTTTTTTTTTTTTGCCAACCTTACTGATTTGAACAAAAACAGAAAAGAAAATTTTATGCTTAAAAGTGCTTATTATGTGACTCACACTCTCACACTGATCTGATACAACAGACAGCCTATACAAAAGTTTCTATATATTAACACAACCTAACCTCACCATGGTAAATCTTCATTACATGTTCACTGGAACTGTCAAAAATCCTAGATTTTGTGTTCCTCACATGGCTAATCTGAAGATTCAGAAATTGGCAAGGCCTTTAACTAATAACTTTAATATAATAAGACGTTACTTAAGCTTTAACATCTGAACTAGGAGGGTTTATAGAAGCTTCTATGTCTTTGCAATCTGAAGTTGAATACTTCAAGTAATTCTCAATCTCTTTATGTTCTGAGCTTCCATGTCTTCGATGGAACCACTTGAGATGATGATTGTGGTGATGATGTTTTGGTTTCCTGTCGCTTATAGCTATGGCAATGTCATTAGGGAAAAGGTCTCGGAGCACAAAGGCATGTATTATTGTGGTTACAAGCAAAGCTGTTACTATTAATGTGGAAATGACAGACAGTATGACAACAAGAGTTTGAGTTAAAACATTGGTGACTTCATTTGAGTACCTAATTGTTGCAATGGCAGCACCAGTCATTGGGAAAGTGTATGCCCACCAAGCCAATGAGAACCTATAAATTCAAGAAATTCATAAATATGCAAAACAATCATTAACTAATGTGTAAGAAAATAGCTTCGAAGGTCAGAAACTTACTTAAATCCTCGGAAAAAATTAATACGAACTGCCTGCAGAATTACAAAGAATTGCCAATTAGTTTGTTGTTTTTCAAATGCATTATGAAATTAATTAATTTAAGTAGCAGAGACTAACCAATGAGAAATAAAGAAACAAGGCAATGAAGTAAGCAATCCGCGATCCGTAATCAAAGGAGCCTTGAATCTTTGCCCATGCCATGGAAGCAACACTTGGAGCTGCAACAAACAGAAAGAATACTGGATGGAGTTCTTTTGGGAGTGTTTCATTTGTTGGAAGTCTCTGGTAAAGAGTTACAAATAGGACTGTGTAGTGAGCTAATCCAACAGCAAAAAAGAAAATAGGCCCTTCTTTTAACCCCATTGATGCACCCAACAACGCCCCAACAAAGTTCCCTACAACTGAGAGATGATTTGAAGGATTTGCCACTCTTGAAAGCCTCCTTTGTCCACCGGACATCCACTGTCCATAGATCTTAAGCTCGAGAATGAGGAATGGAGTCATGAGAATGTACCAAAGGGCAGTAGGCAGGCTATTAGCAACTGAAGGAGGCAATCCAAGTGCTAAGAACAAGAGGGCTATCCATGGTGCAAAGAAGAAATTGACACGAATTGGGTGGTAGTATTCGCGACGAACTGCTTCAAAGTAGAGAGTCACTTTCAGAAGATAGATAGAAGCAACAACACTTACAAGAGCAAGAGATATGCACCATAGAACAAGATTTATATTGGGGCTAATGTGGAGAAATTTTGTGGAGGTAGAGGTTGCCAGGGTTTTCCACATAATTGCTTGGCTGCTAATGCCAAGACAGATACCAAATGAAGATATAGGATATCGGAGAAGAAACGGCCATTTCTTGTCATCTGGCAAGACCATTTCTTCTGATGCCTGTGAAAAGAGCAGCAGCAGAGATTATGCTCATCAGAAAAGATCAAAAACATTTGGATTGACCAAAAATCATTCATAATAAATTGGTGGAACAAAAACAAAAGTGCATACTCTAAGGTTCTCCAATTCAGGCCCTTCCAATGCATCAAAGTATCGATCCACAGGTAAAGCATCCTTTTCTGCTTTATGCTCTACATAATTCTCTGGTGAATCTTCGTGTGGCTTCCCACGTAAATGTGATATCTGCCTCTCAAGTTTTCCAGACCACGTTTTAAAAGAATCGTATCTTTTATCCTTCAACTTTCTGAGATTTTTGGCAGGGTTTTTAATATTGACTCCCTCCTCAATTGTACATCCCTTTGGCATTGGCTGAGAATGGAATTTTACTTCCTTTGTCATTGGGCTGAAAGTCTTAGATGCAGCAGAAGCAACTAGAATTCCATTGCTGAAAATTGTTTCACCATTCTCTTCAAATAGAACTCTTTTGTTGTTCCCTGAGCTGTTTTCCCTTGGAGTAGTTGGCATGCTAATGGAAACTGAATGTTGTTCCTTGATGGGTCGAAATTTGTTCTCAGAAACAATAGTTTCAGTTCCCTGGTATAACAAATAACATAAATAAGATAAATGTTATGCTTCCACTAATTAAACTTCTCTATGTAGAAGAAATTTAACAAAAAACCACTAACATTCTATGCAGAATCAGGCTAAAGTTACAATTTTTATGCTTATAATTAAAGCATTGCCTGATCTTCTGCAGATGGCATATGATCATAACGTTCCATAGCTGATGTACTTGAATGAGAAACACTTGGTTGGAACTGTGTGTTAAAGCTACTGTTACTTTCAATACTATCAAAGCCAGCCACTTCTTTCGATGAGATGTACTTGATAAGTGTTGGAAGAGATTGTTCATGTTTTGTTGAATCTAGAATTTCCATTATAAAACAGATACACCTGGAAGGAAGGCAAAATTGAGTTATCACAATAAGCCAATAAGTTTCATTTTCTAAATATAATAAAATCAGTTTCCATTGAAAGAGGGAGATTTACAGACAAACTAAACTAAACATGCAACCAGAATCAAAACAGAACAATGAAGAAAAAACAAAAATTCTGTCTCTAACCAGTGGATTGGGATGTAAAATGAATAAGACCAAAGGAAGAAGACAAGATCGGATTGTACCATTAATTGTTCTTATAAATAATATAACTGTTAATTAATCAAAAATAACAACTATATGGCATTTTAATTGAACAGTAAAACTTGAAAGAACAAAATAGAAATTAATCAAGAAAAGAAAAACAACAGATGCCAAAGCCAAATGCCAATCTAGAATATATAATATGTACTCACCTCCTATTTTCTTAAATCTTTTTTACAAGGCAAAGATCTTCGACTACACAACAGGCAGAGTTCTCAGACAGAGCTGCTTATCCCTTTCTCCTCTGACTCTCAAGACAACTATGCTTATATAGAAAAGAACAAGAAAGGAGCAATAAAAAGGGGAAAATAAATAAATGAGCACAACTAACACACGTTTTTGGGCGATAGAATGCAAGTATATATATTGTTAATGGCGACATTTATTTACTTAATAATTAATAGCAAAACCGTTACGTAAATTGCACTTTCTGTGATAACCAGAGTAGGACACATCCATGAACAAGGAAAAAAAAAAAAAAAAGGGCAAAATAAACAATCCCCAGCTGGTATTTTTATTAATTAATTATATCTTAGGTAAACAAAGCTGATACAGGGCTTGAATTATTTGTTATGATTATCAATCATCTAATCAAAGTTTTTGTGTTTTTAAAAAAATCAATGAGTTAGGTTTGAGTAACAGCTAAAAAATAGCTGCACAATCAATATATACCAGATCTTCCAAAAATTACATTGATAAGATTTTTTTATTTTAACCTTTCAATTTTTGAAAATGACTCAAAATATTAGTGAATTAAAATTCTTTTTAAAGACACATGTATATAAGATGATGTAGGTTATGGATTTAAACTTCAAACTATTATATACTATCTTTATCAAATACATTTATTTTTTCAGTTAACAAAACTTGTAAGAGTTTAAATTAAGCAATAAATAACAATTAAAAACTAGTAGGTCAAACTTGTTAAAGAGTAGGGTGTCAAAAAGAGTTATAACACGCTAATTTAATTGGTCAAATACGTTTTTTTTTTGAATTAGGATTGAGACTTAACAAGTCTGTATCGATAAACGGATTGACTCGCTTATGACATTGCTTAAAACGAGTCGTGTAACAGATTGACCCGTTATTCGTTACAATCCGTTTAATTTTACGTGTCGTGTTGAATCGTACAACTCATTTATAACCCGCATATTTTTTTAATAATATTAAGAGTTAAAATAGTCATTTATATTGCATTGGAAATAACAAACAAAATCTTATTTAAGTTTGTTTGATGGTACTTGCTTAAATGTTTGAAAAACATAAGAAATATGAAATTTTTAATGAATTTACAATTTTAATCATGATTTGATTTGTGGACAATATTACAGTTGATTTGTGTAATAAATATATTATATTTTTCAGGTTATAAATGT
>CATKHJ011319017.1:0-22665 GCA_949750685.1 Vernicia montana
AATTTTCAAGTCATCTAGTAGTTAATTTAGATTTTAAATACTTATGTTCTCACCTAAAGCATTTTATCTTTTTAATATATATATATATATATATATATATATATATATATATATATATATATATATATATATATATATATACTCAATTTAATAAGATTTATATTTAAATATTATAAAATAATTAACTTGAAATTAAATATTTTAGCATATAAACGTTTCAATACTAGAAATCTTGAGTTTTATCCTCACCTTTATCATTGTATTTTTTTTAATATAAATTCAAAAGCCTTGAAAATCAGGTGAGTCTGGGTCCATAAATAAATACTAAGTAATTTTAATAACAAATATCATAAAATTGATTTTATTTTTAAAAAAAAATAAATTATTTAATGAAGTTAATTATTTTTATTAATTTATATCGAGTCATTGGGTCGGGTTACAAGCCGGGTCATTAGGCCGGGTTGATTGCGGGTTTGGTGAGTTTGGGTTATTTGATTCGAGTCATTTTCGAGTTATATGATAATTCAAACAGGTTATGAGTCGGGTTTAGGCGAACGGATTCAAATCAGACCATCAGGTCGGATAAGGATTTATCACCTCTAATAATGTGAAATCATTTATTGAGTAAAATAATCTACTTTAATTTTCGGATAAGAAATTTCAACTTTTTGTTGGGAAATTTTATGGGATATTTCACACGCACAGTAGAAGCAGAAATTAATAAATAACCCATAGCAAAGACAATAAGAATTTTACTTGGTTCGGTTTCTCAATAAACCTACATCCACGATCCACAAGGGATAATTCACTATAACTCTTATAGTTACACGGTACAATTTTTGGACGGACAAAATTGTAAACTCTCTCTCACACAACACTCAATAACCCAGTACACCATTTCTCACAGTGAACAAAGATTAAAGAAATATAGGATAATTTTTGGACGGACAAAAATTATCAAAACCCTCTCACTCACATACATAAAACCCTCTCTCTCTATTTATGATTTTATGTATTGTGTTATTGTGTTATATATCTTCCTTACATCTCCTGCCTATTTATAGGCAGGAGATTTCACTATTTATATACTGTGCGCCAGCTGCAAAATTAGAATTTTGCAGCTGGCGATGGAAGCTACACCGAAAAACTTAACACGTTTTTTCAAAATTCTTTCTTTCCTTTTTTTTTCTTTTGTTTCTTGTTGGTGGGCCCTGCATGTTGGAGGGACCCACTCAACAAATCTCCCCCTCACGACAACATGGAGGGCTTCACCATGACTGCAACTCTCTAACAGTCTCTCCCATGAATATGGGTCTCTTCATGCTCCCCCTCAAGCAAGAGTCATCTACACTCTGAGTTTTAATGGTCTTTTTAAGAACCGGTTTACAGGGCTCCCCCTTTTCCGCTGATATGGAATTAACACTCTGCTTCAAAATTTCACATATCTCCACCTTGTTACAAAACCGGACTCTCTTTGTATTTTTCTCGATTTTCTTCACTTGACTGCTTCCTGCCTGCAAAAGGGAAGTACCATCCAAATAGCAAATATTTTTCCCTTTCTTCCTACTTTGCATTACCAAGCTCCCTCCTCTATATACTTTATATGTTTTTCCAATACCAACATATTTATACCCATGCGACACTAGCTCTCCTAGCGAAATTATGTTTGCTCCTGCAGCAGGTACAAATTTCACATTGGAAATTTTTTTGACAACACCATTGTGGAATTTCAGGCGAACTCTCCCAACGCCTTCAATTTTCAGCTTCAATTTGTTTCTCACATTGATGTAGCCAAATTCTCCATCAGTATGTAAAGTATTAAACAAAACTCGATCTCTGTAAATGTGCACATCAGAAGCAGAATCCATCACCCAGTTAGAATTGCTCGCACCAGAGCAACTACCAGCATCTTCACCTTGTACTAGGTGGAATTCATCATCAAACTCATCACTGGTTTTGACCGCATTTGATAAATCACCATCATCAATATTCAGCTTACCCTTCATCTTCTCCTGCAGCTTCTTAAGACTCTTTAAGTCTTCTTTAAGTTTCGGGCAGCGATGTTGTATATGACCAGTCTCCCCACAATAATAGCACTCCATATTGCTATAATCTCTCGGCTGAGATTTTGATCTATTCCTTTGATCACCTCTCCTTTTATTTTGATTCCTCCCTCTCTCACTCCTCTCAACTAGTGTTATACCCTCACTTTCAGTTAAAGTGCTTTCACCCCTCATCATCCTCTCATTTTCTCTTAACACCGTTGTCACCTCAATCAGCTTCAGGGTGGTTTTCCAGCACACACTGTCTGCACCAACGATTTGTAAGATTTGGGTAATGACGCAAGCAACAGTAATGCCTGCTCCTCATCTTCAACTTTTTCACCAGCATTCAGCAGCTGGCACACTAACTGATTAAATTTATTAATGTGGTCATGGAGGTTTCCTCCTTCCTCCATCTTGAGCGAATACATCTCCATTTTCATGAACAACCGGTTAGTCAGCGATTTTGACGCATAAATCTCCTCCAATTTGTCCCACAACTTCTTTGGTGATGTCTCCTTAATCACTTCAAATTTTGCTTGTGGGGCAAGTGCTAACCGGATGGTGCTCACTGCCTTCCTCTGGATAGTCTTCCATTCGCTCTCAGTTATACTCGTTGGCTTTTCTCCATCTAAAGCCGAATCAAGACCTTGTTACACCAAAAGGTCCTGAATAGTACTCTGCCATAGAGTAAAATTACCATTTCCATCAAACAAAGGGGTTGAATATTTAAATGCACTATTCATTTTATCTGAAAAACTCCTCCTTTTTTTTTTTTTTTTTTTCAGATCTCTTTGAATAGTACCTCTGCTACTGTACCGTATGAAGAGTACTGTATAAACAGTAACCGTATGAACAGTAACCGTACTCTGCTACAGTAACCGTACCCTACTACAGTTCCGAGTTGGACTTCTACAGTTCCAAACAGAATTGCTACAGTTTTCAAACAGTAACCATGTAAAAATTTTGCGTAATTACTGTTTTACTATTCACTTAAATTTTTTTATTTTTCACCCGTTCTCGAAACGGATTGTATCAAAAAATTCCTCGTATTTTTCTCTTCCTCGTGGTATATTTCTTTTCTCAAAATATGATACTGCCCCAGACAGCAGTCCCATTTTAATCCCAATAAAATTTCTCTCCACCGCAAAATAAGAACCAGAAGCTCTGATACCACTTGTTGGGAAATTTTATGGGATATTTCACACGCACAGCGAAAGCAGAAATTAATAAATAATCCACAGCAAAAACAATAAGAATTTTACGTGGTTCGATTTCTCAATAAACCTACATCCACGATCCACAAGGAATAATTCACTATAACTCTTATAATTACACGGTACAATTTTTGGACGGATAAAATTGTAAACCCTCTCTCACACAACACCCAATAACCCAATACACCCTTTCTCACAGTGAACAAAAATTAAAGAAATATAGAATAATTTTTTGATGGACAAAAATTATCAAAACCCTCTCACTCACATACATAAAACTCTCTCTCTCTCTCTATTTATGATTTTATGTATTGTGTTATTGTATTATATATCTTCCTTACATCTTTTGCCTATTTAGAAACAGGAGATTTCACTATTTATATACTGTGCGCCAGCTGCAAAATTAGAATTTTGCAGCTGGCGATGAGACGGTGCAAAAGCTGCACCAAAAAACTTAACACGTTTTTTCAAAATTTTTTCTTTCCTTTTTTTTTTTTTCTTTTGTTTGTTGTTGGTGGGCCTTCCATGTTGGAGGGATCCACTCAACACTTAATGTATTTTTTTTAATTCATCAACTTTTATGTATTTGATTAAAAAAATATTCATTCAAACACTTGATTACTAAAAAATAAAAGTAAAATACTGAAATAGAATAATTGACAAAAAAAAAAAAAAAAAAATTTAAATGACAATTATAGTTGAGAAATTAATGATATAATTAATTATCCTTTTATTCGTTGGTTTCAATACTTACAATATCTTTGCAGTCTGTGCTTCTCTTCTTTCCATTAATTAGAACTTTTCCTGCCATTTTAACGTTTGAATAAAGCCTTCCTGTGGGTACAAATTAAAAGAGGAAAAAAAAAATTAGAAACTACAGTCTACAGCAAAATTTTAGTAAAATAAAAAGCAAAAAAAAAATCCAGCGCACGATTCACACCACTTGCATTTATTTGACTACCTTACTTTCTTTTTTCTCATTAAAAAATCTTTAATAAAAACTTTTCTTGTTTAAGAGAAAATATAGTAATAAGAAAATATTCTTAATAACTATAAAAGTTATATACATACTTCACCTAAAATATTAATGTAATTATGTAAACAAGTAATTCATTTTGCTTTTTACAAAAAAAAGTAAAATTTTCTTTAAAATGATTTTTCTTTTTTTTTTTTTTTTTTTTTACTTTTCAATTGGCAAAGGAAAAAAAAATCACTTCTGTAGCCCATTAATAATGGTTAAGTATTTATCTCATGATTGATAATATTAAAATTAAAAATTTAAACATATTTCTATTTTCTTTTAAATATTTCCTATTTATCAAAATAAGAAAAGGAAAAACAAAAGTAAATGGAGCCTTCATATGGATATGAAATTATTAATCAATTATCATCCTCAAAAAAAAAAAAAAAAAATCTTATTCATTAGTTAGCAAAGCACAATTTTGCAAAGTATAATATTTTCCCTAGATCTCCATCTGCCATTTCCATATTTATTTTAAATATATTTTTTGGCATACAATATATAACTTAATTATGGATATTATTTTTAAATGAATTTTAAGAAATTTTTTTCATAAATATTAATTTTCTATTTATGATTAAATTAAGAAAATACAGTAGAAATTATAAGTATATATATGTGTTCCAGGAATAACACCATCTATGGGTTATAGTAAATAGATGGTATATATATTAATATACAGCATGCTTCTTTTAAAAAAAATCAAATATTATGTATTTTTATTAGTAAAATAAGTTTAAAATATATTTAATTGTAAAAGAAATACTACATATATATTTAAAAAGCATTGCTAAATTAACTTATTAATTTTATGCTTGAGTTTTTTAATAATATAAAAGAAAAAAGTTAATTAATGAAATTTTCCTTAAATATTTACACCCATAGAAATTTCTTACCTACTCGTGTATACACTAATCCAATTCTTCTTAACCTCCATATTAAAAATTATGAGGTAGAATGTAAAGATTTTAAATAAATTTACATTTTTTAACTTTTTTATTTTCCTTAAAACTCCGGAACGAAGTAACCCTAATTAACTCTCATTTACCTTTAATAACATTACATTTCATCTTTATAAAACTCCATGCAAAGTCTAAAAATATAATATTTTTTTCTCATGGACTTATATCTAATTATGATTAGATTTGTTTATAGGTCATACCTAATTTTAAAAAATGTCAAATTTTATGAAGATTTGATTCATCGAATCATAAACTTTTTTCATAAATTGATATTTATAATCCCGCCCAGGAATCAGGAGCAAAATTACAAGCAATGTTGGAAGGGCCATGGCTCCCCAACTTTGAGAAAATTGTATTTTTGTTCATATAATTAACATAGGTTTTTTCAAAAATAATATATAGATATTGCCCCTCTAAAATTTAGAAATTTTCACATATGAATATTATATGAAAATTAACATAGGATTTACTACATTTTATTCAAGCTACCAAATGAATTTATATGAATATTAATTAAATCTAAAAATAAATATTTTATATTATATTATTAATGTATTATATTAAAAAAGAAATTAAATAAATTGTATTATATTATTAAAAATCATTAATTAAATATTCAAATTAAACAAATTTGTACTAAATAAAATCTGTTTGTGGTTATATTTAGACTTGCTTTTAAAAATTGCATTTTGATATTTTTATTATTTTTGAAAAAAAAATTTGATGTGCCTTTTATAAACTACGATAAAAGAAAAATTAACAAATATAATTTTTTTCTTAACTATAATTTCTAAAGTTCTAAATACAGGGAAAACAGTTTTACAAATTTTTTTTTTTTTTTTTTTTTTTTTTTTTTGCCAAATAAAACAGTTTTACAAAAATAGCATTTGATTGATGTGACATCCAATAGGATCAGCTTGGCAGGGATTGCATTTATTTATCTATCCAAAAGTTATTGAGGTTGGTACGTAAAGAATGGCCATCTCATTAATTATTAAAAATTATCTCACTAATTCAGTTAAAAGGTTAATTATTGATACTGAAATTATGAGATTTATAACTAAAAAAATATCTATATTATTTTTTATTTGAATTTAAAAATGAAGCTCTAATGAATAAATTAAAAAATAAATTCACTTATTAATCAAATTAATTCTTAAAATTTAATCAAAAAGTAAAATTTTAAAATATTAAATAGAAAAAAATTAACAGCATCATTTTGATAATTTTTTTATTATTATTAGAAATAAGTAGTGCTCCTTATAAAATTAAAATTCATCGTTAGATTCATAGTTAATCATCACGTGCCATTTGACTGGTACAAGTTGGTGCCAATTCTGCATATACATATGTACAGAAAAAAAATTACAGTTGAGTTATTCATAATAAAATTTTAAAGTATTAATCTATCATTGGTTTGATATATAAAAATATAATTAAAATTTAATAAAGAAATTTTCTAATTATTTAAGCTAATAAGGCTAACAAGACTTTAGTATAATGATACTGTGATAAAATTAAAATTGAGAACATTATTGCATATTAGATTTATAGTACCTGTTTACTTGTAGAAAATAAAATTAGTGTTTTAGAAAAATTTTCTAAGAAAATTAGAAAGTAGAATTTTGTGTTCAAATACAATATTTTTCCAAATAAAATAAGTTTTTGTTGTTTTCTGTCATTTTACTATTAAAAAAATAACTTATCAAACCTTTTTTTCTTTTTAGTAAATTGAAAATCTTTAAAGAAAAAATTTTATAAGGTACTATGAGATAATTAAACATTCAACTATTAAAACAAAGAAAATGAGAGAGAGATATGTATTTGAATATACCAGCCAAAGAATCAAGTAGGGTGGATTTGCCAGAGCCAGAAGGACCCATGACGGCCATGATCCGACCTGGTTGAGCAAAACCACTGAGCTCAGTGAGCAAAACCTTACTTCTTGAACCATTCCCAACATAGGGTTTGTGTAGTTCTACTGTGAGATTCTCCCAAACTAAATTCATGCCTCAATTTCTTATTATATATTTTCACCTTCTCACTCTCGTGGCTGCAACCATATGCATATATGCATATATATAGAAACAAAAAGCAGGGGCGTGGAAGCTTGGGGTTGCATTCCACCCCAAGCTTCATAAAATTAACTTTTACACCCATATACTTTTAATATATTATTAAAAATTTATTACATTGGCTCCCCTAAAATTTTTATTTTAGACTATATAATTTTTTAAAATATATACATTTAGCCCCTCCAAATTTTTAAAATTTTGTTTATTACATATATATTTTATAATTATTTTCTTAAAATATATATAGATTTGCCCTAAATTTTCTAAAATTTTATTTGTTATCAATACATTATTATATTTATATATAAATAAATATTTTACAATATAATAATAGTACTACAAATTTTAAAATTTTTTACCTTAACCTTATAAACTTGAATTTTTTTTGTTTGTCCATAACTATTTTTAACCCCTTCAAACACCACAAGAGAAACTAGGATTAGCGACTGCCAAATTTAATCACTAATCTAGTGTATTTAGTCACTAACTAATCTAGTATATTTAGTCGCTAAATTAATTTAGCGACTAATTGGCGACCAAATGATTTAGTTGCTATTTATCCAGTTGATAAATTGTTTTAGCGAGTAAATAGTCGCTAAATTGTTTTAACGAGTAAATAGTAGCAAATGAGCGACCAAGTAATATTAGTCACTAATTAGTGACTAATAATAGTAGTCACCAAAAATAAAATTCAATCGCAAAAATCACAAAATGCTAAAAATCATGCGACTTCTATGGCGACTAACAGGTGATTACTTTTTTAGTCACTAAAGTTAGCTACTAGGTTATTTTGTAGCTAAATGTAGTCGCTATTTTCGTGAAAATTAATTTTTTTAATAATTACATAAATGAAAATACATTATAAATTAAAATTGTTGGGCAAAAAATTTAAAATTAAAATTTTGAATATATTTAAATAAATAAATTTAATAAAATATATGCAATATATATATATATATTAAAATGTACTTATACTATTTAATATATGAATAATTGTATATATATACAAAAATATTAAAAGTTCATGGTTGATGGATGGGTAAATCATCGTCTAAATTGTCTTCAGCTGGATCAGGATGAGGGTCGACAGCCAGATGCTCATATGTGAGATCATAAACAGGTACAATCACTGGAGGGCGCAAATTATCAATAATTATTTTTCGAACTTGTTGCAGCCCCGCGTGAATGAAAATGAAAAGTCGGTGTATTGCAACTAAAACTCTCTCTGAATCTCCTCCCCAATTATTTTCTGAACACGGTCCTCAGTCAAGGGAGGAACTGCATTGGTTGGGAGGAGTTGCCAACCTGATAATCAACGCATCGGCTTCCAATCCCGTAGATGAAGCGCTGCCTCTTCTTTGCGTTACCCACAATGCACAGATAGATAGCGTTCTTATTCATGACCGAGGGTTGCAAGTCATGCCCCTCCTCACCCTCTTGCGCAGATTGGGCATGTGTAGCATCATGCACCTCCTCTAACAATGCCTGCTGCACAGCATCTTGCAACTAATAAATTAACATGTTAATTAATTTATAATTATAATAGAATAATTATATTAAAAAAATTTATATTAAAAAAAATTTAATACTTAACTATATATAAATATTTGGTTTGTGAAAAAATTTATCGCTATTTGCCTCAACCTCTTTCTACCCATGCCCGGGTAGCTTTCGAGGTGTGCAATCTCTGATGTAATTCGAGAAAGGTCGGCTGTCTTCCCAACTCTTCAGCCTACATTGTAAATATAGATTAATTTAATTCATGCGATTATATATATATATATATATATATATATATATATATATATATATATAACTTTGAGTAATTTAATTAATAAAAATTAATGTCAAAACTTACCATCTTTCGACTATGATCGAAAAATGCACGGGACCTTTCTGTGTGTTTGAAGGGTCCCGTTCCTGGTCTAGCTTTCTCCGTACACCGGTTAGAGGACATGACATTACTGTGATGTTGGAAACCCGACTCAACTCATTTTGTTAACCAATTCGCCCATACTTCCTTAGGAATGTGAGTTGGCCGGCTAATCCTAGGAGTCAATAGCGAGCGGCAGCAGATCTTAGAGAGAGAGAGAGAGAGAGAGAGAAAGAAAGATGAAAGCGAAAAGAAGGAGATGGACATTTTAACCTAAACCTGATAGCCACTGTATAGTCTAGTCGCTAACAGTAATCGCTAACTTTAAAAAGGACACACTTTGATTCCCTTTACTTAAGTCAAGTATAGTGACTATTGTTAGTCACTACCGTAGTTATTAATTAGCGACTACTATTAGTCACTACATCATTCCAGCCTGCAAATTTATATCTTGCTCCAATTACCCGTCACATATTAGCAACTACAGTTACTATAGTCACTAAGTAGCGATTATCTAGCAACTAATTTGTACTCGCTAGGTATCCTGTCATTTGTTGGCCCGATTTGTAGCGACTCAGTAATCGCTAATTAGTCGCTAATGTATAAAATTTATCCATCTTCTGTTTATCGTCACGTAATCTCTATTCAGTCACTAATTAGCTACCAAAATAATGTAGTCGCTAATCTGACAGTTTCTAATAGTAAAACTTTAAAGTTTAGTTCCACCCCTAACAATGAGGATCAATATACGTAATATATTTACCAAGTTTTCAAGCCACTGCATATGCATATTCAATAGCTATACATAATATACATGTATGTTAATAGTTTATTTTAGGTATTATACGTATGTTAGGTGACTCAATTACGTTTAACCAAAGTGTAATTAAAAAAAAAAAGTGTCAACTATATATAAAGTAAAAATAATGAAGAAAAAATTAGATTTTGAAACATTTGCTTTGAAGGCAGGGGCGGAGCCAAGTACTCTTGAGTGGGTCAAGTCATCCACTGAAATTTTGAAAAAACTTACTAATGTACATTTTAAGAGGTGATTTCACTATAATTTTTAAAGTGATCCTATTAAAATTTTTAAAATATCACATAAACCTATTCAAATATTTTTAAACCCTTCAATTCTAACCCACTCAAATTGTTAATACACTCTTCAAGTTTTTATTGATTTCTAAATTTTGAATTTAATATTTCTAACATTTAAGAATTTATAAAAATTATGTGTATTTTAAGTTTTCTTTTTACTCGAATTTATTTTGTGATCCATTTAAATTGTAAATATATCCATTGGTTTTACTTGTTTTTATTTTTTACATAATTATTTCAAATAACACGATAAATTTATAAAATTATTTTAAGGTTCATTTCTAAAAAAATGAATATATATATATATATAAACTTTTTTTCTTTCCTTTTTTAATCAATTACTTTGAATCAAATGATAAAAATATTAAATGTCTTTTAAATTTTAAAAAAAAATTATATTATATATGAATTAAATCAATATAAAAGTCATTTGATATGTAAATAAAATATTTTTAAAAAATTATTTATAAATGAATTTTAACGTTCAATTTTATAAATTAAATATGAATTTATTTTAAATTTATAATATTATTACTTTACAATTTATTTATAAATTCTATCATACTAAAAAAAAATTAGTGCTACAGTGACCCACGGAATAAAATTTATGATTTCGCCACTATTTGAAGGATCATAATAAATATGATATACCCTCTGTGCTTTTTTATCAATCGTTTTAAAAAGTTTATTTTGTTTCAATTTATTTATTGCTTTAAAAAAATCGAGGAGACTTTCTTTTTTTTTAATTTTACCAAAATGTTGCCCTTAGAAATTCTCTTGTAACATTCTCTCTTATTATTATTATTTTTTTACTCAACTCTATTACATTTTTCGATAAGCAAAAAGTATCAAATTAAATCTTAACAGTCCGTTTGGTTCACGGAATTATAATATTTAGAATTAGTAAATAATGAGATTAGTAATCTCACTGGATAAAAATTGCTAAAGATATTAGAGACTAGATTTTAGATAACACTTATCTCATAAATTAGCTAAACATTTAGTATTATTAAGTCCAACCTGAATTATATGTATCAAATATAATATTATTTATTAATACTGCAGTTTAATTAAGCGATCTCATATATCAAACAGGCTATAAATATGCTCTTAATTCTTGAAAATTTTAAAGCTAATTAATTTCATACCACTAACAATTTGAATGAAAATAACATAGCAAAAGAAGATTATCTTTTTCTCCTTTTAAGCGGAGGCCTATCATGACAGAGTGATTAAATACACTCAAAAAATATTAAACACTCCATCCATTTATTTTGAGTGATAAAATGATTTTATTACCCATAAAAAAAATTGTCAAAAATATCATAACCATTAATTATTAAATGTTAAAAAAAAATACCCTTATTTAACACAAAATAGGAAGAGAAGCTTTTAATAAGAAAACAAAATTCTAATAGAAAGCCAAAACGTGGAGCTTAGAAATTCTCTTCTAACATTCTCTTTTTTCTTCTCAACTCTGTTACCATTTCGATAAGCAAAAAGCATCAAATCATACATTACTTGTGTTCTTGATCCTTGAAAGTTGAAAAGCTAATTAATTTCGCATTGCTATAACAATTTGAATGAAAATAACTACAATAAGAAAATTCTTTTTTTTTCTCTCTTTTAAGGTTATTAGATTTTTATATTAATGGGATTAGATTTACTTGTACGTTCAGAGTAGTATAATTGAGTAAGCTTGTTCTAATTAATATTTAATTATATTATATATAATTATAAATAAAAAATTAAGTCTTCGTATGTGTAGTTTAAGTGAGATTTTAAAAATTTTAAAAAAAATATTATCCTTGTAAAATAAATTATATGAATAAAGAATTTTTTTTTAATCTAATCAACTTGAGAATAAGGAGGTCTTTTTTATCTTTTATATTAAAAATGGCCTATTGACTTGAAATATCTTAAATTTTTTGATTTTTTATAATTTTACCGTATCTTTTAAAAATAGACTATTATATTTCAAATTTCTAAAATTGTTCACAATTACACCATTTGGTCAAAATTGCTCCTTTTAATTTTTTCTCTCTCCTAATGGCGTATCATGATATGGATTAAAAATAAAAATGACATATTACTATTTAGTTTTTCATATTTAATTTAATTAATAAGTTCATTCTTCTTTTTTTATAAACGAATTAAATGATCTCTCACATTTATTTTTGTTAACAAAATAGTCATTCTGTTTAAAATAACTAAAATTTTTCATTAAGTGAATAAAAAAATATCAAAATACCCTTGTATATATTATATGGTTAGAAAACCTAATATACTATTGTCTCTCATTTTTTAATAAAAACTCAACTAAAATATATATTTTTTTTTTGAATTTTTTCACCTAATTTTATCTAAAAAAAATTATTCTATATATTTGAAATAATAAAAAATATATTTTTAATATAAATAACAAAAAAACATATAAGTTATAACCTTTCATTTTAATTATTTTTGAAATGCATATATAATTTATTACTTAAAATATAATTTTTTTATATTATTAGAATATATAAATATTTTTTAAAATTTTGAAAAGAAAAATTGTTCCATTGAACTAAAAAAAATATTATCTTAATTATGTGCCAAAATTAATTTTGGATTTAATTAGACAAATAGGAAAAACATCAATGGTAAATTTGATTTTTTTTTACTTATAATCAAAGGTATTTTAGTTCTTTACTATTAAATCTACACTTTATTGCTAAAAATTATTTTGAATAATAATAAAAAACTATTTTGTTAACAAAAACAAATGTGAAAAATCATTTAATTCATTTCTAAAAAAAAGAGATGAATTTGTTAATTAAATTAAATATGAGAGATTAAATAGTAATATATCATTTATATTTTTAATCCATGTTATATGCCATTAGAAGAGAGAAAAATTTTAAAGGAGCAATTTTAATCAAAGGGTATAATTATGAATAATTTTAGAAATTTAGAGTATAATAGCCTCTTTTCAAATGATAGGGTAGAATTATAAAAAATAAAAAAAAAATCATGATATTTTAAGCTAATAAGCCCATTAAAAATCATGTATAAGTTGGACTAATTCAAAAGTTTTACCCATTAGCTAGGTGACGCTTATATAGTATGAGAAAATGTACAAATTTGACCCTAATGTTTTACCCCATTGGGCACATTGTCCCTTTACGTTTTTTGGAACAAAATAACCCTATCGTCATAAATAACTATTATCGCACCGCAATAATTAACAGCTCCTTCTTTTGGTCTCTTCTCCATTTGCGAAACCCATTTCACTGTCCAAGTCAAAATTAAATAATAATAAAATATAGCCTAAATATTACATTTGGCGTATCACAATCATTATATGCACACAATAATTAATTTCTGCATAAGCTGAATAAAAATTTCTTTTGCTTTTCAAAATGAAAAAAGAAAATTAATAATAATAATAAACAATTCCACAATTCCCCTTTTCTCTAAATCCTACAAACAAAAAACCCCTAATAATCTTTCTAATTAAACTCACAATTAATTAGTTAATTAAACAATCATTATAAATTAATTAACTAATTACCAAAAATAACTAAGAAATCCATTACCATGTAAAGGAGACACCAAGAAAACAATCTCCTCATTACCCCAATCAAACTCTATCTCATCATCGTCCTTCAACCGGCGATAACTGGCAACGACCTTGTATGGCAAAGTGAGCAAGTAGACCTGCAGATCACCCTCGATTGAGAGTCTGTGAACACCAAGGCGGCTGAAGCTACTAGGCTTTCATCGTGCACCACCCTCGTGTCATTGGGACTCGATCCTCATCGACTGTTACACCAGAAGTCTCCACCGTCATTGGTGACCAACGATGTTAGCAGGGCAGCCGAAATCATGCATCTACAGGGCTCATTGACGGCAATCGCGAATGGAGGCCAACATTCAGCGATGCGTCGTCATTTTGGTGATGTGTCACGCCTTGCTCTTGGTCATCCTTTCTATTCGTCCTTGCTCAGCTTCAAACTTCCGTTATGTCCTCACCAATAGACTTAACTCCATATTATTCAACTTGTTGAGGCGCGACGATCCAAGGATATGGGAAAGCTTAAGGCCGCCAAAAATCTGTAGAACCCTTCTATACCCTAGATTCGTGCAAACTTATCTTAACTAATTATAAGACTACACCAGTGAGCCCAATAGTGGGCCAATCCATACAAAACATTGAATATACAGTCTGAACTTTAGAAAGTCAAATCCCTTCGTTTATTCATTTAAATCACTTCATTATATAAATTCCTTTACAGTTTACTGAGCTTACTAAGATGGAGCAACAACAACTATGATTTTTAAACCTATTACAATTAATACTTAAGAATTTTTATTCTTAATTGTTCTAACTCTAGCTCAAATACCTTCCTCATCATAAATAGCTAGAGCCTCTTTGTTGAAATTAAGCGAAGAGTTATAAATTTCACTTCTAACTTCTCCAAGATTGCATTTGAAACCTTCTAAGATAAGCTTGAAATTCACAGACAATATGGTGAGCTGTCAACTCAGTAAAATTATAGAAATGCATATTAAATATAAGTTTCACGAAGATTAATAGTTATATAATGATTACAATTAAAAACGAACAAGAATCAATATGCCAAAGAGACAATAACATTAAGTGAACTGTAGGGATTCATCATAGTAAGAACAAAAGATTTTCATAAGTGTCGAAGACAATAAACATTAAGAATTTCATATAAACATTCTAACAGAAACTTACATTTGTGAGCTCAAGTTTATCATAACCACGTTACCGCGAGCCTTATATCATTAACTATCAGAGATCTAATGGAAGGACAAACCACTAACCCATAAGTCTTAACAATTAGTAGCATTATAATACCATCGCGGTATAAACATATCATAACCATCAAAGGCACTCATGAGAAAATCTAGGTTCTCTTCGTCATTATCAAAGGCTGCTAAATAACCTAGAAACACCTTCACATGCCTGCGAGGATATATCTGACTTAGGTTATAGACCCGGTCAGTCGAATCACCTGTGCACATGGTTTAATGATTTTCCTCATTAGTTGGGCGACCTGTCAGTTTATAATCAATAGATAAGCAATATCATTTGTGAACTCTCAATTTTGCACCTCCAAAATTATTTCTAAACTCTTTAAAGTTGTCCGAAATATTTTTCTATCCAAACTGACGCTTTTTGGATCCTGACCGGACTTTCTGTATCAGACAGCACTTTTCCAAAACTGACCAGATTTTTCTCAAGACTGACTGTTAAAATGTCCGATAATTAATTTTGAGTCCATCGAAACCAACCGGTAATTTTTCAGACTTCAGAATACCCCCCGAAAGCCCCAAAAATTGACTCGAAAACTAAAAAGCCCAAAAATCAGAAAAACTGAACCAAATCCGCCGGAGGCCCCAGCGGCTCTCCTCTGGGCAGCCAAAGGTTCCGTACAGAGAGTCGGCGAATCCACAGGCAGCCCTGGTGGAGCCTCCGGATTTTTCGCTGACACTATTCCCCTATGTACCAAATTGACCCTTTTGCCCTTCCAGCCTAATTTTTTCAACCCTAAACTGCCCTACCCTTTTTGTCTTTTCACTTTTCCTATTCCCAAACTACCCCCAACTCATTTTGCCTATAAAAAAGTCACTCCACCTCTTCATTCCACACACCTTAGAGCTAGTATTGATGGCTATCTACTACTCTTTCTCTCTCTCTCTCTCTCTCTCTCTCTCTCTCTAATTTTTCATTCTCATTTTGAATTAGTTAATTAATTAAAAATTAATTTTAATTAATTAATTATTAGTCATCACCTTAATTAATTAAAATTAATTAATTAAATTCTTTTTAATTAATTAATCTTAATTAATCTTCAACTCAATTTGATTAATTAATCTTTTTTTAATTAATTAATCCTTTTAATTAATTAAAAATTGGATAATTAAGCAACCAAATCATCAAATTAATTTCCTTCGAAATTAATTTAAATCTATCATCCAAAACCGATAAAACAGTATTTCGGTCCGGAAAATCACTCCGCCACTCAAAATCCCTCCCAAAGAGAAGGTACATCATTTTCTCTCACCAACTCCAAAATCACTTCAAATCAATCTGACCATTCCCTAAACTTCACCACCTCATAGTGGAACGAACTACGTGGGTTTATATTCCCATTCAGTGGGATACGTAGGCACACTTAGAATCTAAATCCAAATCTCAACCAATCCCCTTCCCCTTTTATTTTTTAAATGTCAATCCATTGTACATGTAAATATTAAATTAATATTAATTTAATTATTTTGGAGTAAAGAAGCGATATTGTGATTTTCCTAGCACCCATAAGGGCTAGAGGAAATATTCTCATTTGCTTGTAGATGTTTAAATACTCGCTCTTTATTTTTCCATATATTTCATAAATATGCCATGATCATGCATTACAAATCGTCATTAATACTTATCATCCATGAAATCATTTTTCAAGTCAAATTAAACTATAGAGCCAAATTGCGATTATTTTAACCAAAAACCTAATCCCCGAGCTCAAACTTGGTTCGAAGATTAGTGATTTTATCATTGGATAAATTAGTCAAAGATTAATGAATTAGAGTCAAATTGGGTTTTTCCTTAATTTTTCCATTTAAATAAATTAGGGTGGCGACTCCCGAATCCTTTTCAAAATAAAATCAATTTTCTGAGGCGATAGCCGCTTCCAATCGTGAGCACTAAAACCCGTACCTTAACCTCCCTTAAAAATCGTTTAGCCTTTCCTTAAGGCATTTAATTTTTCCGAGCGAGGGGAAGGGCGTTCGGGCGAGGACTCACAGTTGACGACTCCACTGGGGATAGTTGCCATCCCTTTTCAATAAATGGAAAGCAAAAATAAGAGGATTACTATTTGGTTAAAAAAATTTCAAAATAATCTCCATTTGGCACTTAAGTTTAAATTGATTTTCATGCATCACTTTGCATAATAAAGGCTCTTTGCGTAACCATAGATTTAAGAAAATTTTTGGATGAAAAGTAGCATTGGCTCGACAACTCTCTTTGAGTATGTTGGGAGATAGCGAAAGCATTCCACTCTGCGATGAATCCCTGATCATTTCAGTGGTGTAACGAACAATCCGTACTATTGGATCCACGCGAGTCTCTTTGACTCACATGTGGTTAGGTATATCGATGCTTTAGTGGGACGGGGACCCTCAAACCAAGCCACCCTTCACCCTTGTGCATATAGTTTCCTTAGCCTTTGACCCTAGGTTCCATGAATTATAATAAAAAGCTTGTGCATAAACCATGAAACTCTTTTGACATGCACCATGCCATTGACATGAATACATGCATAAGAAACTCGAGAAATAGAGTCTTCTCACCCTGTATACCAAAACCGGTGGTCCGTCACCCAAATAAAATTCCAACCAATAAAATCCGGTGAAAGGAATCATTTTCCCGATGTACCATTGCATCTGTTTATCCCTTCCAAGTGTAAATTCTTACCCTTCCTTTTTCTTTTGAAGGTACAAATGGCCAATACCTTTGACTAGGATGCGATGAACGCCTTTTTTGCCAGTCTCCTCAAAAAGCAAGAGGAATCCTTCCAAAACACACTTACCATCGCCCTTAAAACACAAGCAGACACCTTCACCAATGCTCTCACCACTCAATCTGCCAACTTTACAAATGCACTCAACACCCAACATCAGTCCATCCTTAACTAAGTTAGGAAAATGACCAATACTACCACTGCTCCTTCATGTATCGAGCCCATTTCCACTCAGGCCGGTACAAGCTATGCTCCCACTTTCACTTCTCCTCCCGTTATCGATCTGACTGATAAGGGGAAAGCTCCTAATACTCCCACTTCTCCCCCTCTAGACTTAAATGCCACTGTTCCATCCCCCACCACGAATCTTTTTCAAAGTGGGGACTTTTCTAGCTTTCCAAAAGCAAAGAAATTAATGAAAAATTTTGAGGCTATGGAGAGGACCCTCGAAAACATCAAGAAACATGAAGACATGATAGATGTCGATTCTCTGGCTCTCTTCCCAAATGCAAGGGTTCCACCTAAGTTCAAGATGCCTGTCATGAACAAGTTCAACGGCACCACATGCCCCAAGGCTCATCTAAAAATGTATATGGGCGTCATGCGACCCTTCGGAGTGAATGACGAGCTCCTTGCTCAGTTATTCCAGCAGTCCCTAACCGGAGCTGCAGTTAAATGGTTGTTAGATCTCAATCAGAACCACAAGAAAAGTTGGGATGACATATGCAATGCATTTGTCAAGAAATACCACTACAACATCAAGGTGGATGTCACCCGTCGAGATCTAGAAACAACCAAGCAAAGATCAGGAGAGTCCTTCACCGCGTTCCTTACAAGGTGGAGGACCAAAGCAGCGCAAATGGTGAACAGCCCATCGGAAGAAGAGCAGATTGACATCATTGTCAAAAATCTCCTCCCTCAGTACCAAGTCCATCTGCAAACTCAGTATCTCGCAGACTTCAGGGCTCTCATCGCCATCGCTACCAAGATTAAAGATTTGATCCAATCAGGATGAATCATCTAGTTCGAGGTATCACAAGAACAACAATTACACAACCGACTCCACCACCCAAAAAGGAGGGGACGTAAATGTTGTCTCTTATCACCAGCTAATGAGGTTGGAGTCAAGGAGGACCTTCTCCGAGCTAGGCATGCCCCTCAGCGTCGTTTACAAGAAAGCTTTAGAGGCTTATCTAGTTAAGCCCCTAGAACCACGAGCTCCTCCAAACCCCTTGTCCAAAGGATACAATGCAAACGAGTATTGTGATTACCACCGTGAAGCGGGGCACAAGACCGACGCATGTAAGGCTCTGAGACACAAAATTTAGGACCTCATCGACAACGGAGACATCATTGCCCCTAAGCCAAAGCCTAATATTGCCACCAATCCTCTTCCGAACCACTGAGCTCATTCAACCATCCCACCCTCCAACCAATAATTGGTACTTTGAGAAAGGTGTCAGCCCTGTTGTACCCGAGTCCTCTCAATCCATTTTTGAGTCCTTTGAGTTGTCTCTGTCCATGTCCGAGTCTGAGTCCTTTGAGTCTATGTCTTCCGAGTCTTAGTCGAGTCCACTGAGTCTGTCCGAGTCTTTTGAGTTTGTTTCTGAATTTGAGTCTGTCGAGTCTTCCTTTCTGAGTCTATATTTTGCCTTCCAAGCTTATCCTTTAATGTAACCCATGATGATGGAAATTTTATCAGCAATGAAAAGTTTGAACCTTCTGTTTTGCTCTACTTCTTTTGATTCATCATTGAATAGGACACCTGAAAAAAAGAAAATGAAATTAAAAAAAATGAATGATAAAAAATGAAAAAAAATTAAAAAGACAAAAGAATCAATTAATTATGGCACAGAGGAAAAATAAAAGTCGCATACATTATATCTGCATATCATGACAGGCAGGCATTAATTAAAGGGCTCATGTTTTCCTGGACTGTTTTGCGTGGAACTCAAGGACATGGTAGACCCAAACATCGCGGTTCATAAGATTCCAGCCTACACACATATAAAGTCTGTTAAGCAGAAGCTACAAAGAATGAAAGCATAGTAGATCAGAGGGTGTCATGACCAGCTGAATGCCACCGACGAAAAGAGAATGGATGCTTTGGTTACCAACATAAGCTAACCAGACACTTCAACAAAAGGTGAAAGAACAGAGGTTTAAAAGAAGGGAATCTTATTCTAAAAGTGATCCGAGCTTCTGTGCACGACCCAAGAGGAAAGTTCATACCAAAATGGGCTGGACCATATGTACTCAAGAAGATTCTATTCGACGTAGGTTCCATCCTCATAGACGTGGACGGAAACTAGTTCTCCAATCCTTGCAATCTGGACCAACTAAAGAGATACTTTGTCTGAAGGTAATGTATGCATGTAGTTTCTCCATTTTCAAATGCATCTGTAATCAGAACTACGTAGACCTGATTCTCCCTGAAAGAAAATGACAGAAATGATGTAAGGGATACGTAGGCAGCCCGACTCGGATGCGATCCAAATCATAGTAGGAAGACTTTTTTTTTTTTAGTTCACATGACAAAGCATCTCATTCTCATCTCCTCTGTGCCTAAATGCCTCATTCACTTGGTTCTTAAAAAAAAAAAAAAACTCGCTAAGCTGAAAATCCTAAAGGGCGACTAGGCAGAAGTTAGAGCAAGCTCGTCGAGTTGAAAACCCGAGAGGGCGACTCGGGCAAAAGTTAGAGCAAAAATTTAAAGGATGTCTTATACAATGATGATCAGATTTTACAGAATACAATCCATCATCGAAAAAAAAGGGATAACCTGTTCCAAATATCATCTACAACTTATCCTGTATCATATGGTCATATCAGCTTGCAGGCATATGCAAACACAGGAAACCTGCAGCAAATCCTAAGCAACTACGAGACAAAAATAAATGTCGTCATCATGTCTGAAGTCAGAGTCTAGCCAATCCTCTACCTTTTCCTAGGATGCACTTCCTTCTTGCTCTTGTCAAAATCAGAGTCCACCACAATCTCCTCAATGGTCACACACCTTCTCCTAGCTCTCTCCGCTGCAGCAGTAGGGGTACTAGCAGGACCAAAATTGCTCCCCACAGTCATACCAAAAAGCCTACCACAAATGTCAGCAGCTCCAAAACTACTCTCAGAAATCCTCCTCTGTATAGTAGTAGCTTGGGAATAGTCCCTACTGCTGCAGCAAAAACCCTCCTCTAAATCACCATTGTAGTGTCACCCTGTCTCTTTACTACAGTTACGATATTCTCTGTCACTGTCACTGCAGTCTCAACCACCAGTATAGCCTGTAGTATCGAATCCCAGTAGCTCTTCGAGTCTCCATAGAAGGTCAAGTCACTCTCTATGTCTCTCTTGTAATAGTCTCCCCTTCTTCTGTAGTATTATCATCGATGTCACTCAGCATAGCAACCCGAAACTCTCTCAACTGGCCAAACAACCTTAAACCAGAATAGTCTCAACCACAGTATGACTCTACCCCATCTAAAGTATCAAACCCACTACTCCAGCATCACCCCAACCAGTAGAACTCAAAAAATAAATACCCAGCCATTGGACAAAAAAACCAGAGCCCTTATTTTAAGCCTCTGCCTCTTCAGGTCTCCAAAATCACTGGGATCTTAAAACTCCTTGATCACGGCGGTCGCATTCACCCAACCATCAATGATTATCCAGCTAGCAATATCTTAGGGACAGGTCTAGAAACTCCTGTAAAGCCCAAAAATGCCAAACTCTGAACTCATGAACCACCAGGACTGCCTCCAAATCACAGCCGAATATGGCATTGAACTCTTTGAAAGTAGGGGCACAGCTCCTCCATGGCAGCACCAAAATGAAAAGCACGGGCCATCGGGCCCCAAAACCTAAAGCGAGCCCTTAGAAAATCTCAGTCGACTCGTACTCCCCGTAAAGTCATCATCGATACAATACTGTATTTGCCCAAATTAATTCTCTCTACCTTCTCAAGTTTCTTGGTCCATAAATGCACGTAATGGCTGAAATACGGTTCAATCGACGTGAAGAAAAAAAAATCAATCATCATATAAAAATTACACTAATGTTTAGGAGTTGACATTGCATGCAAACTGCATTCATATCATACACAGAGCCAATTCGTGAATCCACCCTCTTACATCCATACATTCATCTGTTAGATGCATCATCACATATAATCCGTAGCATTGAAGTCGAACAAAAGGTCCATGAATCCCAAAACATGCATACATAAACATGCATCATCTGTGCACCAACATCTATGCATATGTAATCATTTGCAGTCATACACCATCATGCATAAGCCAAGGAATTGACCAGTACCTCCTCGAAGCTGACTGACATCTTCCCAGAATTGACCGACATCTCCTTGAAGCTGACCGACATCTTTCCAGAATTGACCAGTACTTCATTGAAGCTGACTGACATCTTTTCATAATTGACCAGTACCTCATCGAAGTTGACTGACATCTTTCCAAAATTGACCAATGCCTCCTCGAAGCTGACCGACATCTTTCCAGAATTGACCAATGCCTCCTCGAAGCTGACCGACATCTTTCCAGAATTGACCAGTACCTCCTCGAAGCTGACCAACATCTTTTCAAAATTGATCAGTACCTCTTCGAAATTGACCGACATCTTTTTAGAATTGACCAGTACCCCCTCGAAGCTGACCGACATCTTTCCAGAATTGACCAACACCTCATCGAAGCTGACCGACATCTTTTTAAAATTGACCAGTACCTCCTCAAAGATGACCGACATCTTTCAGAATTGACCAGTACCTCATCAAAGCTGACTGAAATCTTTTCAGAATTGACTAGTACCTCCTCGAAACTGACCGACATCTTTTCA
>CATKHJ011319784.1:0-10139 GCA_949750685.1 Vernicia montana
ACAATTACTAACTTAAGCATCGGAGTCTCTCCCGGGGGTCAGCCCCTGGAGCCCTTGATCTGCTTTTTCTTTGATCTCAGGTTCTACTCTGTTGATAAATCATCTATCAACAGTATTTGGTGAAATTAGACTCATCAGAAAGTGATACTTCATGCGAGAATGAACTTCGCATGGATAGACATACATTCAATGTTCTTTGTGAAATGCTTAGAGACATTGGAGGCTTGAAAGGGACTCAAAATATGTCATTGGACGAGATTGTCGCAATGTTTTTGTATATTTTTTTCTCATCATAGCAAGAATAAGTCGATAAGACATTATTTTATTAGAAGTGGAAAAATTATGAGTAGACAATTTAACCTTTGTCTTAAAGCAATCCTTAAGTTGCACATTGAATTGCTTAAAAAGCCTACACCCATAACAAATGACTGCACAGATGATAGGTGGAAATATTTCAAGGTACAAAATATATATCTTTTTTTTTATAAAAATTATTAGAGAGCAAGCCTCAGAAGACGCACCAAGACTAAATGATTTTTTTTTTCATTCTTTATGTAGAATTGTTTAGGAGCATTAGATGGTATATATATTAGTGTGTTTGTACCACATGAAGAAGGACCAAGATATCAACAAGGAAAAGTAACATCACAATGAATGTGTTAGGTGTTTACTCACCTGACATGCAATTTATATATGTGCTACCTAGGTGGGAGGGTTTAGCACATGATGGTCGTGTCCGTCGAGATGCGATTTTTAGGCCTAATGGTTTAAGAGTCCCTCAACATATTAATTGATAAATATATACTTCTCAAATAATTTGAGTACTATTAATTATTGTATGACATATATAATTTTCTACAATTTCTCATATGTGAAGGTTGTTATCATTTGGTTGATGTTGGCTATACTAATGGCGAGGGATTTCTTGCTCCATTTAGAGGGCAACACTATCACCTAAATGAATGGAAATGTGATAACTAACCTCAAACAGCGAAGGAGTATTTCAATATAAAACACTCAAAAGTTAGAAATGTCATAGCAAGGTGTTTTGGCTTACTTAAAGGTCGTTGGTTTATACTTAGGAGTTGCTCATATCATCCTATAAGGACTCAATGGCGAATAATTATGGCATGTTGTTTATTGCATAACTTGATAAGGAAATATATGCCAACTAAAATTATAGTTGAGGAAGTTGATAAAGAAGAGAATGAAGAAGAGGAGAATGTTAATGCTGTAACAAGTGTTTCAACTTCTTATCATTGGACCAATTTTAGAAATATACTTGCCCAAGAAATGTTCAACAATTGGAGAGTTCGATCTACTAGGATGACACAATTCAAATTTTATACTATGACTTTGATTTTAATTTGTAATAGTTTTATGATTGTTGCAAAAATTTTAATTGATGATGTAAATTGTTGTGATTGATTTACTGATTTTTATTATTTTTTATTGAATATTTATTCATACTTAAATTATGAATTATTCTCTATTATTTTCATGTTGTAAATAATTTTGATGATTAAATTCTAAAAAGACTACAAGTATTTTTTTTTTTTTTTTTTTAATGATAGGATGGATTATGCTAAAAGTAGCCAAATAACTTGAGGTAGAGGTAGAAATAAAAAGGTGTGGATTGTTGAAGAAAATTGTGTTTTAATAGAATGTTTGCGAGAAGTTGCTACTGAACGAAGATTCAAGCAAGGAAATACTTGGAAGAATAGTTATTTAACTTGGGTTGAAGCGTTGATCAACCAAAAACTCCCTTTGTGTGGTTTAAAAGCATATCCATATATTGATTTTAGGTGGAAAACAATGAAAGCAAAGCATTATGCTATAACTGAAATGTTGTATAAATCTGGATTTAGTTGGGATGATTCCAATAAAATGATACAATGTGAGAAGAGCGTTGCAAGGTGAGTTTATGTTTTTTTATACAACATATATGTTTTATCATTGCTACAACTTATGAATATAATTATATGCATTATTTTTTTATGATTACAGACTCATAAGGATGCAAAGGGTCTGTGAAATATATCTTTTCCTTACTTTGATCAAATTGGAGAGCTACTAGGGAAAAAGAGGGCAATTGGGAAGAATGTTGAGACTTTTGATGACGCCATACAAAAAATGGAGAGGGAATTGGCAAATGAGTCAATTAATCAAGAGTGTGATGACAATGAAGAATATGATGACATATCTGCAATGCACTCCACTACTCAATCTGCCTCAAAAAAATAAAGAAAGAACAAGACTCCAAAGATACTCAGGATCCTGAAATGGTTGCATTTCAAAATGTGTCTAATAACTTTAGCATGTTTATGCAAAACATGAACATGTATCTTGGTACAATGGCAGATGTATGGACACGTGCAAAAGAGTGTGAACAAGAAATGGTTGATAAAAGCAATAGGGTGCTTGAAGAGTTGCTTCAAATTGATGGTCTAACTATTGCTGAAGCCTTGCAAGCAACTGATATTCTTACAGTTGAACCAAACAAGTTGAGGGTTTTCTATCAAGCTCCATCTCATCTTAGAAGACAATATGTAATTGGTCTTTTTTATGTTGCTCCTTGTGGGTCAAGTTCTGGAATGATTTGAATTATTATGTTTATATTTGAATTGTCTTATTTTATAATATTATTAGGGAAAAAACTTTAAACAAATAGCATTATGCTATATATTATTATTAGTTATAGGATTATATTATAAACTTGAAATAGTTGTATGATTATGCTATAATGAGTTCCATAGTTAATTGCTTGAGTGTGCATGGTATAATTGTATGTCAGTTAGTTTAGTCTAAACCATTAATGATTAATCCCAAACTAATTTGTTCTTAAATGTTATAGTAGAGTTGAGTAGTGATTAATGATGAATTCCAAGTGAAAGATGCAAGTGGTGAAGCATTTTTGATGTGGAATTATATTAGAGGATTGTTTGGAGAAGAAATGGAACCATTTCCTAAAGTTTGGAAAAGTTAAAAATAACTAACACAAGCTAAAACACACATGTGTCTCCTGAGACACACCCGTGTCTGTCTCTTGAAGACACAACCATGTCTCCATTATCTTAAATCTGGAAAAGTGGATAGTAACTAATACACTCTGAGACACACCCGTGTTGCCCTGAAACTCACCCATATCACTCAAAAATAGTAGTGAGACACACATATGTCACCTTGAGACATGCCCGTGTTGTCTGAAAATCTTAGAGGACGACTATCACCACCGCCCCAGGGATCCACCACTATATATATATATATATATATATATATATATATATATATATATATATATATATATATATATATATATATATATGTTATAATTTTCTTATACACTAACTCCATACACTAATTTTTAATGTTTTGATTCATTAGCGTGGAACAATAAAATAATAATAGCAAGAACAACAACAACAAAACTCAAACCAATAGGTTACTAGTCACAAGTCACAACTCAGCAGCTATGGTAGGGATATGATCTATGCACTAATTTGAAATTTTGTATGATTACTAATTAAAATTAATAGATATCTTTTTTTTTAAAAAAAAAAAAGAAGAAAATTTATTATTGGTGTATATACTGGTGTGAACCCTCAAAATTGCATCCCCAGATGATCACATTTCAGTTACAAACCCATAGGATCGAACCGAGCTCAAATCGGATCAAAAAAGGGCCAAAACGGACCAATTTAGTGTCAAACCGGTTCAACTCGGGCGGTGGGCCGAACCAGGCCAGCACCGTCCGAGCAGCACGCTAAGCGTGCCGCATGGAAAGTGGCACCATCTTGGTACCGCTTGCCTAGTCGGCGTGCCGCCGGTAGATCCCGAGCTGCCCCCTCCCTATAAATACCCCTTCGCCTCCTTCAGAAAAGGGACCGAAAAAATCGAAACCGAAATGATACTGATCTGTAATCAAAAGCTCTGTTAGTTTCAAAAATCCAATAATTACTTTTCCATATCCAAATCTATCACCTACCAAAGTTATTTTACTTTAAAAGTTATTATTATACTTTTGGAATTCTCGATCAAAAGTAGAACTTAGATCCGGCGTCAAGCTCGCCCCATTCTCAAAAAAGCCAAGAAAAGCAAAGGTATAATCTTTTTCTTTTGCATTTTAAGGTTCTAAAATCAAACCTAGAATTTCACCATATTATTGCATCATTATTTTGATCTAAAACTGAAAAGGTCTAAATTTTATTAATTTAAAATCTGAATTAAATTAATAAACTGACTCAAACTCTTTTTATCAAAACCCCTCATTCGTAAGAAGGGAGAACTGCATGAGGTTTGATTCTCATTCAAAGAGATAAGCAGACAAGCTAACTCTTAAGGCATCAACTCCAAAATATTTTCAATAATATTTTTCCCTTTCTATTTTATCTTTCTGTTACTTCTTTATTATCCTTTATGAATTTTCTTTATTAAATTAATTGAAGAATATATATACTTTTCCTAGTACCCATAAGGGCTAGAGGAAAGGTCCTCTGTCTTATTTGCTTTCATAATTTATTTATGCTTTTTCATATAATTGTCATTTATATAATATTCGCATCACTTATAATTATTATATTCATCACTGTTACTACTGTTCATTCATATATGAAAATTACCTTTTTTATAAAGTTATTTTGTATTCTAGCCAAACTAAAGAAATTTACTATTTATTACCAAAACCTGATCCCCGAACCCTCTTTAGTCACTCGTGGATTAGTGCTTTTCAGTTAGGATAAAATAAATATTTTGGAGTCAATTTGAATTGGGTTTTTTCTTTAATTTTTCCAATTAAAATAAATAAAATTGAAGTGACGACTCCCTTCTTTCAATGTCAAATCATAAAATCCAATTTTTAAGAACTCACAGCAGGTTCCAAATTGCGTGACGTTTCTCCCGATGAGCATTTCGATTCCCTTAGTTGATCGGATTGGTGCTTGGGCGAGGCCTCACAGTTGGCAACTCCATTGGGGAGTACTAAATCTTTTTCAAATAAAAGATAAAAGCGGATTACTTTTGATAACAAGCAAAGTTTGGCTTTTGTTCAAAATAACTTTTCATGCATCACTACATGTGGACTCCTTGTCCAAAACCCTAGTTTCCTAGGAAAACAAAGGATAGAAAGTAACATCGAGTGGGTAACCCTCCTTTGGTCTATTTGCTGATAGTGAAATCATCCAGCCCGCAATGTATGCTTTAAATCCTTTTTAAAGGTGTAACGAGTATGCATGTACCGTTTGACCCATACGAGACTTATTGTCTCACATGTGGTTAGGTATATCGCATCTCTAGTGTGACGGGTTCCCTCAAAACCACCTTTACCTTTGCATTTAAATGAATCATACAACCTTTCAATAAGACTTTATGATCCCAAAATGCTGAATTATTGCTCATTTTCATGAAACATTTTTTTCATGCATACACCCATTATGCAAAAAACTCACCCAAATACTGCTAGTCCTAAGCCTAGTCTATCCAAGCCCATTTTGGTATCCTTGTCATTAGGATTCCATGATCCGGTTCTTATCCTTTCCTAAAGATATAAACTGACCTTAGCTTTATCTGTTTTATGCAAAGGTAAGCAAGATGTCAAAAGGAACGCCTACTGATGAAGTTTTGAACGGGCTCATTGCCAAGCTCTCCGAACAACAGGAAACAATGATTTAGAGACAAGAGGCTTATTTTCAAGACTTACTGAACACTCAAAGGGGCGCTATTATGGAAGATGTTAGAAAAATGATGAGCCAAACCTCTCTAAACCAGAGTTCAACTGAACAAAAAACCACCTTTTCTCCTGTTGTTGGATCCACTTCCAGCTTTGAATTGAAAAATAAGGAGATTGCTATAACTGAAGCCATCCCACCACCACCATCAAATAATACTTCCACTATCACTCCTTGTCCTACGGATCCTTTCCAAGGGAAAGAAGCTAACCCAGAACTTAAAAATTTCATGAACAAGTTTGAAGTTATGGAAAGCATGCTGAAGAAAATAAAAAAGAAGGAAGACATGATTGATACGGATTCACTCAGTCTATTCCCGAACGCAAGAATTCCTCCTAAATTCAAAATGCCAAATTTAGATAAATTTGATGGAACTACTTTCCCTAAAACCCATCTCAAAATGTATGTGGGCGTTATGCATCCTTTAAGGGTAGACAATGAACTCCTGGCTCAATTATTCTAACAATCTCTGACCGGTGCTACGATAAGGTGGTTTGTTGATTTGGATGATTCCCAAAAGCGGACATGGGATGATATCTGCAATATCTTTGTTAAGCAGTATCACTACAACATTGAAGTGGATGTAACAAGAAGAGATTTGGAAACTACAAAACAGTATGCAAAAGAATCCTTCTCTTCGTTCCTTACGAGGTGGAGGAAGAAAGCTTCTCAAATGGTGAACAAACCTCCTGAAAGTGAGCAGATTGACATAATTGTGAAGAATCTTCTTCCCATCTACCAAGATAGGCTACTTACTCAATATTTGCCTGATTTCAAAGCTCTTATCGTGACGACATCAAAAATTGAAGATTTAATTCAAACTGAGCAAATCAAAGAAGAGTCATCTGCATCTGGATCAATATATAAAAGGCCTACACATCAGGGCAATGTCACTTCCTCAACAAGTCAGAAAGGAGGGGAAGTAAATGCTTTGACAATAAAAAAGCCTTTCACATTTGAAAGAATGCAGTTTTCTGATTTAGGTGGAGTGCCCCTGAGTTTCATTTACAAAAAGCTGCTCAAGGGAAACATTGTACAACTTCTCCAACCTAGACCTGTCCCCAATCCATTACCCAAAAATCATAACCCAAACGAGAGGTGTGATTATCACCAAGGGCCGAGACACAAAACTGACATGTGTAAAGCCCTAAGGCACAGAGTTCAAGATCTTATTGATTCAAATTATCTTATTCCACCGAAAGCAAGACCTAACACCACCACAAATCCCTTACCCAACACACCATAAACACTATCAATGATTATGAGGGACTTGACCCTATCTCTTTGATTGAGCTGAATTCCAGTTACTGCTGTGTTTTGGATCTTGCCAATCTTGTGGAGGAAGTTGATGCTATAACCAGAAGTGGTAGAATTCTGCCAAACCCAAATCCAAACACTCAACCTATCCAATCCAATCCTGCACCAGCCGATAAAATAAGAGGGAATCTTGAACCCGATGAAGATCCCATTCTTAAACAGTTAAAGAAGACCCAAGCAAATCTGTCCATTTGGAGTTTAATTCAATCCTCATATCCTCATCGCCAAGGTCTTTGCAAAGCGTTGAATTAGTGTCAAACTCCAATTGATGTTATTCCAGAAAACCTGGTTGCTTCTATAACCAGTGCTACTAAAGGGGTATCTATTGCCTTTAGGGACAATGACATCCTAAGAGAAGGCTTAAGTCACAATAATGCTCTATACATCACAATTATTACTCAGAGAAAGATTGTATCAATGGTTCTTATTGACAATGGTTCAGCCTTGAATGTATGCCCATTAAAAGTAGTCAATTTTCTGGGTTTAGAAATTATAGATTTCACTTCTTTAGATCAGATCGTAAGGGCTTATGACAACACTAAAAGAGAAGTGCTTGGGGTAGCTACAATAGACATAACAATCGGCCCTGCTGTTTTCACTGTTTCTTTTCAAGTAATTGATGTGCCTTCCTGCTTTAATCTTTTACTGGGAAGACCCTGGATACATCAAGCAAAAGCAGTTCCGTCTTCTCTGCATCAAAAATTCAAATTTCCTTTTAAAAACGGGATTGTTACAATTAAAGGGGATATACACAGAAAATCTGACATCTCGAGCTCTGTCCCCATCTTAGAGATTCAACCAGAAATATCTAATTACCCACTTTCAAGATTCTTTTTCATCCAGTTTATTGAGGGCAAAGAGGGTAAAAAATTCTTTTCATTTGATTTTGACCCATTTGGAAACATTGCAGTTGCTAACATGCTCAGAAAAATGAATTATTTTCCTGGCTTAGATCTTGGAAGAAGCCAGCAAGGCTTGAAGTCTTTCTCAGATTACCCAGTTGCTAAGCCACCTTTTAGGCTGGGATATGAGCCCATTGATGAGGACCTCTTAGAAGTGGAAAAGCAGACTAAGGAAAAAATGACGGCCCATAGATGAGGTGAGATCTATGACTGGCCCATGCGTCCTTACTTTAAAACCCTAAATGGTCATTTTGTAAAGGAAGGTGACATAGTTCCTTACTGTAGCTCTCTTGAACCTTGGGTCTGCCCTATTACTAAAAAACTGATCCCAGGACTTGAAATTTTCTCTGATGTTAGGCTTGAGCCAGAAGATTATCAACCAGTTTGCCTGATTAGTCAAGATTGGAAAGAGAATATGGAGGTTAGTCTCTTTGATGCAGTACTCATACTCACTTGTGGAGAGGAGGAAGCAGATCCATCCATTCTAATCCACTTGGCCGAAACCTGTAAACCCTCAATTTTTCACCTTCAAAATTATTTCTAAACTCTCTAAAGCTGTTCAGAATATTTTTCTATCCAAACTGATACTTTTTGAATCCTGACTGAACTTTCTGTACCAGACAACACTTTCCCGAAACTGATCAGATTTTTCTCAAAATTGACTGTTAAAATGTCTGATAATTAATTTCGAGCCTACCGATATTCACCGGTAATTTTTCAGACTTCAGAATACCTAAGAAACTAACTCGAAAGTTTCAAAAATTGACCCGAAAATTGAAAAAAAAAGACTTACAAATCAGATTCTGAAAGCCAGCCGCCGGAGCACCCAGCGGATCCACCGGACTCCCTAGCGGTAGCCGCCAGAAGCCCGGTGGAGTCTTCAAAAGGCCTGGCGGTGCCGCTAGATCCTGCCGTACTTGCCACATCAGCAACCGCCGGACCCTCTGGCGGCGCCGCCAAACCCCCTAGCACCACCGCTGGACTGTTCGGTACTAGTCCCCCCTCCTGTCCTAGAAATTGACCCTTTTGCCCCTCCAGCCTGATTTTTCAGCCCAAAAAGCCCTACCCTTTTGGTCTTTTCACTCTTTCACTACCTAAAATACCTTCACCTCATTTTTCCTATAAATACCCCATCCATTTTCATTTCAACACACACCTCAAGCACTTGTTGATTGGCTATCCATTTGCTTCTTCTTCTCTCTCTCTCTAATTATTTTCCCACACTCATTTTGAGTAATCACAATTAATTAATTAATTAAAAATTAATTTTAAATAATTAATTAATTTTTTAATTAAGTCTTCACTCAATTGATTAACTAATCTTTTTAATTAATCACTTTAATTAATTAATCTTTTTAATTAATTAAAATTAGGAAATTAAACAATCAAAGTAATTTCCCAAAATCAACATTGTTTTACGAAACGGAACTCCGATCCGGCAAAACCACTCTCCTAGCACTCAAACCCAAAAAGAAGGTATATTCTCTTACCCTCACTCAAATCCAAACCAAACCAAACCAATCAAATCTGACCGATCCTTAAAACCCCTCCACCTTACTTGGAATGAACTACATGGGTTTTGATCACCATTCAATAGGGTCGTAGGCAAGCATGGAATCTAAATCCAAGTTTCAAATCCAAATCCCAATCAATCCCTTTCCCCTTTGATTTTCCATATAAATGTCAATTTATTACTTTCCTTGTAAATTTCAATTAAAACAATTAATTATTTAATTATTTTGGAGTAAATGAGCGATTTTCTTATTTTCCTAGTACTCATAAGGGCTAGAGGAAATACTTTCCTTTACTTGTGGATGTTTAAATATCTTGTCTTTATTTTTCTATATATCTCATAATTATGTCATGCTCATGCATTATAAATTATCATTAATACTTGTCATTCTTGAAATTAATTTCCAAAGGTCAAATTAAATGTAAAAGCCAAATCGAGATTATTTAAAACAAAAAACTTAATCCCCGAGCTCAACTTGGTTCGAAGATTAATGATTTTATCCTTAGGTAAATTAATCAAAGATTAATAAATTGGAGTCAAATTGGGTTTTTCCTTAATTTTTCTATTTAAATAAATTAGGGTAGCGACTCCTGAGTCCTTTTCAAAAATCAAATCAATTTTTCTAGGCGATAACCGCTTCCAATTATGAGCACCGAAACTCGTACCTTAACCTCCCTTAAAAAT
>CATKHJ011319805.1:0-12793 GCA_949750685.1 Vernicia montana
ACCAATCTGAACCTGAGTGTTCCATCGTGAGTTCAAACCCGAATGAGCATTTTGATTCCCCTCTAGCGAATCGGACTGGTGCTCAGGCGAGGCCTCACAGTTGGCGACTCCACTAGAGACTGATTCTTTTTTATAAAAGACTAGTGGACTACTAATTTGTTTAAAATAAAAGTTTGGCACTTTTAATGAAAAAAATGGCTTTCATGCATTACTTGCATAGGCTCCTTGCCTCTCAACCTAGATTTCTTAGGAAAATAATGGATAGAAAGAAATATCGAGTGGGCAACCTTCCTTAGGTTTGCTTGCCGATAGTGAAATCATCCACCCCATGGCGTTTACGAGTATGCATGTACTGTTGGATCCACGCGAGGCTTTTTGATTCACTTGTGGTTAGGTATATCGCTGCTCTAGTGTGACGGGTACCCTAATCCAAGCCACCCTTACCCTTTCATGTAGCGGATCTAAAACTTGGACCTTAGGTTGTATGTACCTTAATTGAAGCCTATTTTGCATATCCATAAAATGACTTTTTCATTCATACATTCATACATACATGCATAAACCTAAGGACCTTGAACAAAGTGGAGAGTCCATTTTCCCAATAGAAAAAGTGGCTAGTCCAAGTCCCTAATCTATCCATCACCACTCAAAAGTCTGTGATCATCTTGAAGCATGATTCCTTCCCCATTTTGTGAGTCAAACACTTACCCCTCTCTGTTTTGCTTTCGCAAGGTATCTAAGATGGCCGACGACATCAATAAACTTCCAAAAGACACTGACCTAATTGAGCCCAATCAAGAAGAGGAAATAATCCCGATAGGTACTATCATTACTGGTATTATAACTCGACAAGAAAGGCAACTCGAGGCTGTAGAACGAAACTTCCAAGTAGCTAACTTAGATTCTCAAAAGGCCCATTTTCAAAAACAGAGTCAGATTATCCTTGAGGAGGTCTGGAATATGATTAGCCAAGCTACCCTTAATCCTAATGTGTCCTCACCTACCACCATGAACCTAAATCAAACCACTCTTGGTTTGACCCAAGCCCATACAAATGTTGCCTCCTCTTCCAAGGCGCCCATTGACCTAACTCGAAGAGGAAAAGCTGTAGCCAATGACCCTTTCATCCCAAACACAACCCCACCAACCATGCAAACCACAAACACCATCACCCACTTTGCTACTTCTTCTCCGGCGGATCATTTCTAAGGGAAAGAAGCTTCCCTTCACCCTGATCTCAAAGCCTTCATGGAAAAGTTTGAAGCCATGGAGAAAACAATCAAGAACTTGAAAAGGTATGATGATGTAGCCAATGTCAGTACCTTCGCCCTTTTTCCCAATGCCAGATTACCACCCAAATTCAAAATGCCTAATCTTGACAAGTTCAATAGAACCACCTACCCAAACTCACTTAAAGGTATATGTGGGAGCAATGAGACCTTTTGGTATAGATGTTGAGCTCCTTACTCAATTGTTTCAGCAATCTTTGACTGGAGCTGCAGTGAAGTGGTTACTTGACCTAGACCAAAATCAGAAAAGGACATGGGATGACATCTATAATGCATTTGTCATATAGTACCACTATAATATTGAGGTGGATGTTACAAGGAGAGACCTAGAAACTACCAAGCAGTTTTCTAAAGAGTCTTTCTCTATATTCCTTATGGGGTGGAGGACTAAGGCTGCTCAGATGGTGAACCACCCTACCGAGCAAGAACAAATTGACATCATTGTCAAAAATCTTCTCCCAGTTTACCAAATTCACCTCCTTACCCAGTACCTTCCAGATTTCAAAGCTCACATTTCCACTGCATCCAAAATAGAAGACTTGATCTAAAGTGGCCACATCAAAGAAGAGTCTTCCACTTCTAGGTACAGGAAAAACATTTCTTATCAGTCTAATGTTACCTCCTCAACGAATTAGAAAAGGGGGGAGGTATCAGCCATTTCTCATTAACAGCCATTAAGACTAGAAAGGAGAAACTTTACTGACATTAGGGTCCCACTAGTTGTAGTTTATAAAAAGGCATTGGAGGCAAAGATGGTGAAACCTCTTGAGTCCAGAGCATTCCTTAATCCATTTCCCAAAAGTTACAACCCCAATGAATATTATGAGTATCACTAAGGAGCTGGGCATAAAATTGATGCATGCAAGGCTCTGAAGCACAAAATCTAAGATCTGATTGACAGTAGTGATATCATTCCGCCAAAAGCCAAACCAAACATTTTCACCAATCCATTTCCAAATCACCAAGTCAACTTTATCACCACCTCTGACTTAGAAGTTGATCCTATCTCATTGATTTGATCAGCTTCTGATTTTTACTGTGTACTTGACATGAGTAACTTGGTTAAAGAGATTGATGCCATAACCCGAAGTGGCAGAATCTATCAAGCACCTATCACTCAAGTCAATCAACCACCTATGCAACCTATCCCACCTCTAGATGAAAAAATAAAAGGGAGTCTTGAACCTGATGAAGACCCCATCCTCAAGCAACTCAAAAAGACCCAGGCCAATATATCTATTTAGAGTTTGATTCAGTCTTCTTACCTTCACCGCCAAGCTCTTTGCAAGGCGCTGAATCAATGCTAAGCTTCAATAGATATTACTCTTAAAACACTGGTAGCCTCTCTCACTAGCACCACCAAAGCTATTGCCATCTCTTTCACTGACTAGGACCTTCCTAAGGGAGAACCGAGCCACAACCATACCTTATACATAACGGTCCTAACCTGTGGCAAGACTATCCTAATGATACTAGTTGATAATGGGTCAGCACTAAATGTTTGGCCACTGAAGGTAGCTAGCTGTTTGGGTTTGGAAGCCTCTGATTTCACACCTTCTGATCAGATTGTGAGGGCTTATGACAATACAAAAAGGGAAGTTTTAGGAGTGGCCATTCTGGATGTCACCATCGGCCCTGTTATTACTCTCATTTCTTTCCAAATCATTGATGTTCCAGCTTGCTTTAACCTCCTCCTTGGAAGGCCCTAGATTCATCAAGCTAAAGCCATCCCTTCCTCATTACACCAAAAGCTTAAGTTCCCTCACGGAACTTCTATTGTGATTGTCAAGGGGGATGGATATGGAAGAAGTGAAATCCTAAACTCTGTGCCCATACTGGAAATTCAACCTAAATAAGCCTCCTTACCATTGACTGGATTGTCTTTTGATACAATACAGTTTAGTGAAGGAGAGGGAGGTAAAGAATTTGTTCCTTTTGATTTTGATCCTTATGGTAATATTGTTGTGGCTAATATGTTAAGGAACATGAATTATTTTCCCGATTTGGGTTTAGGCAAAGGTCAGCAGTGAATGTGCAACTTTAAGGAGTACCCCATAGCTACTCCACCTTTTGGGCTTGGCTATAAACCTACTGAAGACGATTTGGCTGAAATGGAGAAAAGGGCCAAGGAGAGGGTGGCAGCCCTAAAGAGAGGTAAATTCTATGATTAGCCCATACACCCCTATTTCAAAACTTTGAATGGTTATTTTGTGAAAGAAGGTGAAGACTTTCCATATTGTGGTTTTCCTGAACCATGGGTCTATCCTATTACCAAGAAATTAATACCGGGTTTTGAAATTTTCTTTGATGTCAGATTGAGCATGGAAGAGTGCGAGCCAGTTTTCATGTTGGAACAAGATTGGGAGGATAACATGGAGGCCACTCTCTTTGAGCAGGTCTACATGATCAAAGGTGAAGAGGAGATGGATCCAACTCATTTGATCCAACCAGCCCAGAACCAGCTTGACAATTAGTACCATGAAGAAGAAGATAGCCATTCTGAAGCCTTATCTGATCCAGAGTCTTTTGAGTCTTTTTTCCCTTTTTTTTTTGAGTCTGTAAATAGTTATCCCACTCATTCTTTCAATTTTGATGTAACCATGGATAATGATCTTTTCATCTGCAATAAGAAATTTGAATTTTCCTCTTATGATCCTATGTCTCTTGTTCCTTTTTCATCTCTTCAATCTAATTTGAACAATACATCAGAAAAATAGATAAATGAAATAAAAAATGATGCAAGAAAAGAACCAATCAATACTGGCACTAATGAAAATCCCAAAATTACATTCATCGCATCTGCATGTCATAACAGGGATGGCTCTGTCAAGTTGATCCAAGAGTTTGTTGATTATTTTGCATGGGATCCTAAGGACATGACTAGGATAGATCCAAGAATAGCAGTACACAAGATTCCTACGTATGAACATATGAAGCCTGTCAAACAGAAATTGCGAAGACTAAAGACATAATGGTCTTTGCCAATCAAAGAAGATATCACCAAACAGCTAGATAATGGGTTTATAGAGCCAATCATATACCCCTCGTGGCTACCCAATATTGTTCCAATTCTGAAAAAGGATGGTAAAGTACGAATGTGCGTTGACTATCAGGACTTGAACAAAGCCTGTCCAAAAGATGATTTTCCATTGCCACATATTGACTTATTGGTTGACCGCATGGTAGGTTCTGAAGTAGTCTCTTTGACTGACATTTATGTTGGTTATAACCAAATCCAAGTTCATACACCAGATAAGGAAAAAACTGCTTTTGTGACCGAATGGGGTATATACTGCTACGGGGTAATGCCATTTGGATTGAAGAATGCTGGGAAAACTTATCAGAGGATGGCCACCACCATTTTCTATGACATGATCCACAAAGATGTTGAAGTATATGTGGATGATATGGTAATAAAATTCGAAACAGCTGAAGAGCACTTAGAGGCATTAAGGCGATTCTTCCTTAGACTTTGCCAATATAATTTGAAGCTGAATCCTGCAAAATGCCTCTTTGGCGCATCATTAGGAATTTTCCTTGAGTATTTGGTCAGTAAGAAGGGAATTGAGGTTGATTCGGCTAAGTCAAAAGCAATTCTAGAGATGCCACCTCTAAAGACAAAAAAAGAGATTAGAGGTTTCTTGGGATGACTTCAATACATTAGTCAATTTATCTCTCAGTTGGCTGATGTGTGTGGACCCATATTCAAACTACTGAAGAAGGGAGTCTCTAAACAATGGAATGAAGAATGTCAGAGAGCTTTTGAGGTAATCAAAGAATACCTCCTGAACCCTCCTGTCTTGCAACCACCCAGACTTGGTAAGCGATTATTATTATACCTCTCTGTCACCCAAGAAGCTATGAGGGCAATGCTTGCTTAGAATGCCCCTGACTCCTACAAAGAAAATGTTGTCTATTACTTAAGCAAATGTCTGCTCGCCCATGAACTCAAATACAATCAGATTGAAAATTTATGCCTTGCCTTGGTATGGGTTTGTCATAAACATTAGCATTACTTGAGCTCCTACACTACTCACGTACTTGCTGACAAGAGCCCCTTGAAATTCCTTATGGAGAGACCGGTTCTTGATAGTAAGATGGCAAGATGGATGGCTGTTCTAGCAGTTTATGACTTGAGGTATGTCCAGAGGAAAGCCATAAAGGGGAGTGTGATAACAGATCAATTAACCGCAGCCCCTGTAGACGGTGAATGGTTTGAGCCAGAATTCCCTGATGAAAATATCATGGACCTTAAACCTGAAGTCCAGAAGCTTTTCTTTGATGGTGCAGCAAACAACAAAGGTTATGGTGCTGAAATTATCATGGTTACCCCTAAAGGAGAAAGTTTGCCCATGGCTGTCAAGTTAGCTTTTAAAGTGACAAATAACAAAGCTGAATATGAAGCCTGCATAGCCGAATTAGAAGTCGCTGTGAATTTAAGAATTCATTATTTGGAGGTTTATGGGGATTTGAATCTCATTGTGTCCCAAGCTCTTAGCAAATGGAAGATAAGAGATGAGCGTTTGGTTCCTTACCATAAACGCTTGGAAAACCTTGCAAAAAACTTCCATGGACTATCATTCCATTATTTGCCCCAGGCTAAAAATCAATTTGCAGATGCCTTAGCCACACTTGCATTAATGTTGGATATGAGTGATGGAGAGATAATTAGACTTATTGTCATTAAGGTGAGAAGGGAGCCTGGTTATTACACCATGTGTATGAATATTCAGTTGGCTGATAAGAAACCTTGGTTCTGGGATATTTTCAACTATCTTCGGAATGATGAATATCTAGAAGCGGAAACCAAATCAGAAAGAAGAACTCTGAGGTAGCTGGCCAGTAACTTTATCCCAAATGGTGATGTATTGTATAAGAGAGTGTGGGATAATATACACCTCAGGTGTGTAGCCGAGGATGAAGCTCAGTAGATCATGGAATGGGTCCATGAAGGTGCAGAAGGACCTCATATGAATGGAAGTGCTTTAGTGCAAAAGATAATGAATCTAGGATACTTCTGGTTAACTATGAATGAAGGTTGTGCTAAGTTTGTACAAAGATGTCGTAATTGCTAGATATATGCCAAGTTTCAGAAGCAACCTCCCATTCCCCTTAATCCAATCACAACTCCTTGGCCTTTTGCAACTTGGAGTATTGATGTTATCAGGAGAATAAGTCCTAAGTCTTCTACTGTTCATGAATACATCTTAGTTGCAATTGATTATTTTTCAAAATGGATCAAAGCGGCTCCATATCAAATGCTGGATTCCAAAAGGGTGGCTCATTTCATCTGAACTAACATCCTTTGTCGGTTTGGAGTTCCTTTTGAGATTATTACAGATAATAGGTCACATCTTCAAAAAGAGGTGGTTCAGCTCTTAAAGAAAGAAAAGATTCAACATTACAGATCTTCTCCTTATCATCCTCAAACTAATGGTGCAGTGGAAACAGCTAATAAGATGATCAAAACCCTTTTACAGAAGATGATTGACAATCAGAAAAATTGGCATCAACAACTACCATTTGCCTTATGGGGATACTAAACTTCTATCCGTACCCCAACGGGTGTAACTCCTTACTCATTGGTATATGGCATGGAAGTTGTTTTACCAATCAAGGTTGAAATCATATCAGCCAGAATTATGCAAGAAAGTCAGTTAGAAGAAGCAGAATGGATAAAGGGTTATCATGATCAGCTCAATGCTATTGAAAAGAAGAGGATGGATGCCTTGTATCGGATTCAGGGTTATCAGCAGAAAAATATCAAGGCACTTCAACAAGAAGGTCAGGGACAGAGGCTTAGAAGAAAGGAATCTAGTTTTGAAGGAACTTAGAGCCTCAATGTATGTTCTTAGAGGAAAGTTCAGACCAAATTGGGCTAGGCCTTACATACTTAAGAAGATCTTGTCAGGTGGAGCAACTATTCTTATGGATCTAGATGGGATAGAGTTTGTCAGTCCATGCAACCTAGATCAACTGAAGCGCCATTTTATTTTAATGTTTGTTTTGAATGTAATCTTCATGCATCATATAACTAGAACTACGTGGACCTAATTCTCTAAAAATATTTATTGATCGGTCAGAATTGAATGTGTGTAAGGAGATATGTAGGCAACTCGTTGTGAGTACGGTCCAAGTTTTAATAAGATTACCATTTTTGCTATATTATTTTGTTTTTTGCTTGCATTAAGAAAATAAAAAAAAAAAAAAAGCTCGTTAAGTTGAAAAACCTAAAAGGGCAATTTAGGCAAAAATTAGAGCAAATAAATGATATATTATTCAAATTTTATTTAAAAGAATGAAATTCCATCTAAACACAAGATCAAATGAAATGAAAATTAACCATGGCTATGTCTAAAGTCCTAAAGTCCTAAAGTTTAGAATCCTAAAAAGTGTCTAAATCATCTTCTTCTTCCCCTTTGGATCAACCTCCTCCATGGTATCTCCATCTTCAATTTCATACAGCAAGGCTACCCTCTTTGTCTTCTCTGTTGGCCAAGTCATTGCAATTCACCATGAATTGTAATCCTCCAACCTGTCGAAGTTATGAGATGGAAGAACAGTGTGAAACCCTCGAAGCCAACCATTTATGACAGCCCAAGCCACAGTAGGGATAATCAGAGTAAAATTGAAAAGGGCACCATCTAGGGGCACTCCTTGTGTATGGCCCATCTGTCTCATTACCCTAGTTCCTTGGTAGAAAGTCATCATGTGCAATCCAAGCATATACACCATCTTATAGCCAAAGCTCATAGTCATGAACTTCGTGATCTTATACCAAGGACAAAGTCACAACAGCTCCTTTGGACTTAACTCAAAAAGCCATGAAATCCACTCCCTTTCAGAATTAAAGTTGATCACTATCTTGTGGGTTCTGTACCAAGAGATTGAATAGTCTCGTCAAGTAGGAGGGGAGACCACTCATAAGTGATCCCTGAGCCATATCTATTTTCGAAAATGGCAATGTGAGCAAAAAGAAGGAAAAGAGTAAAAGGGAGGGAAAGAATATGAAACATACCTGTAGAATGATTGAGCTTACTGACCAAGGCCCATTGCTCCTATATGCTCGATCCAAGCTTAGGATAGTCTCAGCTAGAACAATGGCAGCAATCGAGTACCCATCCTACATTTGACTCACCAGCTCTATCACCCTAACATCTCCCCAACCCATAGGGCCTATGAAAAGGAAGCCTGAAGTCAAACAGAAAGACAAAGCTCGCATTCGGTAATGCTGCCATTCATCCTCCTCAAAACCTCGGGGATCATGAAACTCGGCGATCACAACAGTCAAATCAACCCAATCCCCCATAACCATAGGGCTAGCAATTGCCACATCCAATCTCAATAGCCTGTGGAAAGAGTTGAAATAACCTACCCTTTCAACTGGAGTAGCCAAGCCTGCCTCGGGATCAAATCCTATTAGTACACTAAACTCTTCAAAAGTAGGACACATCTCCTCCATACTAGCCCCAAACCTGAACACATAAACATTAGGATCCCAAAACCTTATGCAAGCTCTTAGAAAATTTCAATCAATCTTCACACCCCTTAGGGTAGGCATGGCACTAATTTCAAATTCCTATATTAATACGCTCCACTTATTCAAGGTTTTTAGTCCATAAATGCATAGAGTGGTTAAAGTAGGGCTCCATGATAAAAAAAATAAAAAAAAAAAGAGAAGAAAGAGAGAAAAAGGAGAAAGAAAAGGCAAGAAAATAAGAAAGAAAAGCAAGAAGAGCAAGAAGAAATAGTACCTGAAGAATAGGAAAAGCTAGAATGAGTTTAGGGGTATTGAAAGACCCTATTTATAGCCAAAAAAGGAGTGGAAAATGGATTCTCGCTGTAGAAATCACATAGGGACTGTGCGAAACTGCACAGCATGTGTGTAGTTACAAATTGCAACCGCACATGCCATTGCGGTTCCGCACACTTTCTGTGCTGTTTTGAAAACCCCTTGTGCAGTCCTACTTCACTTTCTAGCGATTTCAGGCCTGTTTTCCCCAATATGATATGTCGTGCAATTTTTGGTGAAATAAGGATGAGAAAAGAAGAAAAAATGAGAGCAAAAAAGATAAAAAAGAGCCATGTCATGCATTTCTGCATTCATAATCATACATAAATTCCAAAAGATACATATATCATTCCATAGCATAATCATGTCATATGAGTAGTTCAAAATATATCATGTCCTAATACATGCATAATCTTAAGCATATATTATGCATAACATAAAAAGTCAAGCTAATGTCTCCCACGCCTCTGCCTCCTCCTTTGTGACGGAGATCCATCATCATCATCATGTAAACCTCTAAGAGTAAGAAAGGCTGATAATACCGACCTCAGCCGACCAATCATCTCATGGGAATGACGGGCCCAGTCCAAGAGAACCTACAGAAAGCAGAAAGCAAACAGATCAGATTAAAAGTACATAGTTTTTCAGAGATTAGTCAAGATACAATTTACATACCTCAGCAACATCATCCGGGAATGGAGGGTATCCTGATGGCACAGAATCGGGAATAGCATATCTAACCATCCTACAATCTCTAGAGACATAATCCAAGTCCTCAATAGCCCAGAGGTGCTGTGGAAAAGCTATACTAGGTCCGAAACTGGTACTCAGACCCGTAACCTGTACCCCTCACACCTTGAGAGGAATGAACAGAACTAGCTGTTGATCTAGGTTGAGCACGCCTCTCCAGAAAAAGTACGCCCGACATCAGCCTGCTACGACAGAAGTCATCATAATCAGCCTCACAATCCAAAAAAGGCTCTATCGGAAGACCTGCTCTCAAAATGTCCTGATCTCGAATGCAAAGCCCATATCGTATCTCAACTGGAAGGTTAATAGGAACAATCCTCTCTCCAGCAAGCTGGGCTCGGACCCTCTCTCCAAGATAGAACATCCGATCAGCTCAGAATCGCAATAGCAGGTGAAAGGAATACAAGGTCAAGCTAGACTCAGTCCTCTGTGATAGATATATCATCCTAGATCCAAAAGGCATCCATCGGACCTACAAAAGACAAAAGTCAAGTTATGAAAAAGCAGTAAAAGATGTAATAATAGTGGTACAAAACAGTCAGTACCTCTAATACTCTAAGCTGTGAGAAAAATGCTCTGATGCCATGAAAGCTCTGCCGCTCATGTCGACCTCTGTTCCCTGACCTCCAGATGTACTCATAAGGGATGCGATCCATAGTGCCATCTCTCAAAGGAGGAGATAGGAAAGGGAAGTACTCATAAGCCCAATACTGCAATTCAAATAGCAGAAAGTTCAATAAATAAGGGGCAAGTGTATGAAACGAAACAAAAGTACCAAGACATACCTCCCAAATAATGTGGGTCCCATCCAATCCAGCAAATATCCCTCTAGAGAAATCAGACATCTCCTTGTACATCACATAAAGTACAGATCCTCCCCAATCATACTCTCCAATCACAGTCAAATCCTCCAGCAAACAAAGGACATTCAAGTCAATGGTGTCCCTCATAGTATGACAGAACGAGCATCCCATGATCATCAGCATAATGACACGAGCTGCCTGCTCATCAGTAAAGGCACCAACACCAAAAGTCATAAGCTCGATCCTCTCTCGAAGCCAGACCCGAGAAAGATGAATATGACTACGCAGTGGAGTCAAGCCTAATAGCTCTGTCAGCCTCTCATCTGATAATGCATGCCAGTCAAAATAAAACTCCAGGGCCGATGACAAAAGTGCAACCTCATCAGCATAATCAGTTCTAAATGAGTCACAGTCATCTCTTCGCAAAGAAAATGAAAAGTATCAGTGGTATCCCGCCATCTCTCTGCCAAAGCTCTCAAAAGTGGGAGGTTACTCTCATGAGTATACTTTAGTGATAAGAAGCCGAGCAATCATAAAGGCTCGATCAGCTCCCGAACCTGAGGATGTGCCTCTAAGAAGGTAGCCACAACCGACAGGTTTGACTGACTCCCTCGAGCTCTAAAGCTCACCCCCTTTATTATTGTATTTCAAAAAAAAAAAAATCATCAGTCGAAATATGTTGCCTAGGTTCCGTACTGTGTATACATATTTTGTTTTGCATAAATTAACATGTATGATAGGAAAGGAAAGGAAAAGGAGCATAAATACCTCCATAGCGCAAGTGCAAGATACATGATGGTCTAACTCTTGAAGCAGATCTAATGGGTTGGTATTTTCCCGCAGGGCTTGGTAGCTCCGGTTATAGCGACTGCTAGCTGAAGAGAAAGCCATAAGGAAATTTGGAGAGAGTTGAGAGAAAAGAGAATTCTAGAGAGAAGTTAGAGAAAATGAAGTTTAGAGAGAGAAGGTAAAATTTAACAAATGAGAAGAAGTGTTGAAAAGTGAAGAGGTTATTCCTTTATATAGGGGGTCCACTTGCATAGTAACTTTATGCTACCAGATAACTCGGGATGAGATTTCAGATCCGTTTCAAGTCAGAATTCAGTGCCGTCAGTTCCAGTGTGTTTCTTTTATCAGATAACTCTGGGCAAATGAAGTCTCTTTTATCAGAGACTTCATTTGCCCAGATTAGAGTTGGGATGCCCTTATTATGAGAGAAATAACAAAAATGAAAAATACCCTGAAAAATGGAAAACCATCCAAATCAATTCAGAAATGCTTCAAAACTGATCAGGCATCAAACTAAACCTCCAAAAACATATTGGGATCGTCATTTCTACCAAACTCATCCAAGATCTCCCCATGTTCACTAGACCAGGGGGCAGTTGTGAACCCTGAATTTTATACCATCTGAACCCTCGGGTATGCAACTAGGTCTCGGAAGCTGAAACGGGCAAGAAAGGGTCGAAAAACCTGAAGATTTAGCCCTGAACTTACATGGGTGACCGCACATGCCACCATAGGAATCGTACAAAGGTTATGAGGAACCGCATAGCCCATGTGTGATTCAGAATTGGCTCCATACGGTCATGGTTTGGTCCGTACAGTCATGGCCTAGTTCTATCCAGTCCAGATTAGCTTCTGTGCAGTTATAGAAGCCTTCTGTGCGATTTTCCACTACTATTCCATTTTCTCACATTGGAAAATGTGAAAACCTTTCCTAGCCTCTCTTCCTGTATAAACTACCTCCCCCCCGCCCCCTAACCCATTTCTACACTCAGCATTGCTTGATCAAAAGTTAATTGATTAAAAGCAATCATTTCTTAAGGTTTGGTTCAAAAAGAAAGTGCCTTCAGTTTTAAGATTTTATTTTATTTGGGTGGTCGTTTCGAGGTTGCTCTCTTCAAATCATTTCTAGGGAGTCCCCAACAACGCTGTCCTAGTAGCCATTCGAAGGCTGTGGTTCTACCAAGTCGAAAAGGTGGAATTGTGATCTGGTCATCTGCTTCATCTGCCATACGTCCCCAAACCTCGTCCTCGTAAGGTATTTATTTCCTTTCTTTTTCTTTTACTTGTTTGATTTATTTTTTATTTTTGTTTTGTTTTCTTTGTTTTTATTTGCCTTTTATTTTATTTTGTATCACTTTATCTATTTTATT
>CATKHJ011319852.1:0-15664 GCA_949750685.1 Vernicia montana
TAATTCAATGCAGAGAGTACGACTACATAACAAACAATTTAGTCAAAATAGAGAATCTGTAAAATAAGATTATCTCCAATTCTCCAGCTAAAGTAACACAAAACAGGAAAACAAAATTAAACTGAAACCATTCAGGTAATTTAATTACCTTGGCACGTTCTTAGCTGAAACCCTAGGGTTGCAAAGATTCTTGCCTGCCGATCATATTAATGCCTGCATTCAACAAGAAGACTCAAATTCGTGGAAAATAAAAGGGAATAGAAGGAAAAGAAGAGAGAGAGATTCTTGAAATTGTGTAGTGAGTAGTGAGAGTGATTTCTTACTGAGAAAATATGTATAGCACAGATGCTGAATTTGTACTATTAGTCTGTTTGGTTGCCGAGAAAACATTTGAAGAAGAGGGAGGGAAAAGAAAACTATAATTCTAGTGGGAGGCCATTTCAAACAATCCATTGTGAAATAAGTTTCCTATGATTTCTCAGAAACCAAACAAGTTATGAAGCTTGTACAATTTCTACAGAACTATCATCAATTGCCTTGTGCTTCCCGCACTGATTCAAAATGGTAATTGGGATTTGGAGATGTTTCGAGAATTTGGCCGGTAAAGTGAAACTAAACGACGTCGGATTGACTGTTTGAGTGTTTCGTTATTGAAGCGCTTCGCGCGCCAGCAAATTTACCGAACGGAAAAAGAAGCAGTAAAACATAATAATAATAATAATAATAATAATAATTATAATTATAATTGTTATGAAATATATTAAAGGATGCTATGATTATTCTTATCTCTACACTAAATAGAAATACTTATAAAAATAGTATTTTATTTTTTATCTCCATCTCTATTTTTGTAAAGCATTTTATTTCTATTCCTATCTTCTTTATAAGTATTAACACTTATAAATTGATGTTATTTTTAATAAAATAAGACACATATTATTTTTTTATATTCTCTTTCTATAATTTTCTTTTTTATTTTATAACACGTTATCAATGTGATTTTGCTCTAATATTTATTTGTCTTGATCAATAATTCTCAACATAATTATTGATTTCTTGTTGCTAATTATTGTAAATTATTTTAAAGTAAGTAAAAGATATTATTATTAAATACTATTTAATTTTAATTAATTAAATATAGTTCTTGAAAAACTTATATTCTAAATTTATGCAGAATTAAATAAATTAATACAGTTTCTGAAAAATTAATATTATTTAGAGTTTTTGAAAAACTAATTAATTAAAAAAATAAAATATAAATTTTTAAAAAATTAGTACCCTAAGTTTTTGAAAAACTAATATTATATATAATTCTTAAAACATTAAATAAATAAAATATAAGATCCTGAATAATTGGCATTGATGGAGGGAGGGGGGATCAAGGAGGGTCATGGCCCTCCTAACCTTCAAAATTCAAAATTTTTTAGTGCAAAATTTTTAAAATTTAGCTATATATTGTATTTGGTCCTCTTATTTTATGTGAAAAAATTTCTTAGATGTCTAAAAGTTGATTTATTTATATATACCTTATTGATATAAATTATAGTATAAAATATTTGACCCCCTTAAAAAATTTTTTTGACTCTGTCACTTATAATTGGTATCCTAAATTCTTGAAAAACTAAATATTCTAAATTTATGAAAAATTAATATTCTAATTTGTTAAAAAAAAAAAGATATTCTACGTTCCTAAAGATCTAAATAAATTATCAATAAGAATCAATTGATAAATTTTGGTGAAAGTTTAAAATCAAAATTCTTTATTGATTATTTTTTTACTTAATACACGAAATCAACAACACCAAGACCAAGGTTTTACCACCTCAGTCCCATCATATTACTGCCCAAATCCATCTTCATCATCAACGGTGTCAAAGGCCAAGGTATTGCCACCTCACCTTACATGTATATTCGACGAGCAACAACACGATTTGGAGAGAAAAAGAGGCTCTTGTTGCTATCAAGAATCAAAGGTCAGTGTGGTAACTTCCTTGTTATTTTATTTTTGGTTTTTGGTCTAGTGTGAAACATACATTATCGTGGGACCAATTTTACATCTTTTTCTATGGATTTTTTTATTATTATTTCGTAACAAGAACTGTGTTTGACCTGGAAACTATCATTTTTCGTTTTGTGGTTTTGTGTCTGTTTGCTATATAATAATTATTATTTTTTAATTTACTTTAGATTTTGTGGAGTTTTTGTTCTTGGGTATGAATAATATGATGTTTTATAACAAAAATATATGTTCCTTTGGGGGATTTATCCTAGACCAAATTTTTATGAATTTAATATGTGTGGTGAGCTTGAATTTTTTTCCTCTTTTGAGATTTTTTTTTTGAAAGCTATTTAATAATAATTATTTATTACTACTAATGAAAGGGATATATTATTTTCTTCTTATTATTATTAATTTCAATTTATTAATTGATAAGATTGTGAATATATATATATATATCAGTGATTGATTTTATTCTAAAAATATAATCTGCTTGAGTATTGATCTTCGATCAAAAGGATAATAATAAGTTGTCTATATTTATGTTAGTATAGAGGAGCACAATTAGTGTTTACCTTTCCTTAATACGATAAATTATGAATTTAATGTTTATTAAATTAAATATTAATTTATTTTTTTATTGGTGTGTTTACATATATTTGAAATATATGTGAATTAAGTTATTTAAATAAATAAAGTGAATTAAAGTTTGATTGATATTTTTATATTTTGGTATATACTCTTGAACTCAACGGAAGTAATTATTTGAAATGAGTTCATGATGTTGTAATGCATTTGGATGCTAACGAGTTAGGTGAAACTATTAAGAAAGGAAATACAACATTAAATCAAAACAAAGCAAAAGATATGATTTTACTTAGACGTCATTTAAGTGAGAATTTAAAGGTTGAATATCTCATTGTTAAGGATCATTGTGTTCTCTGGAAGAGCATTAAAAATCAATACAATCACTTGAAAGTTGTGGTATTACCACAAGCTTAATATGGCTGGCTAAATATGTGCCTACAAGTGTGAACCCTTAATTTTGCACTTCCGACTTATGGTTGAACCTAAAAAATCTTTAGTAAAATTTCGGCGATGAACCGGAAGAAGAACGGACGAAAACGAGCCAAAAACACAAAAGAGCCCTGCGCCTCTTGCGGTACCGCAGGGGCAGTTTGCGGCAACAATTGGCTGCCGCAGGTAGCCTCTGCGGAACCGCAGGGCTAACCTGCGGCAGCGTGTCCCAGGTCCGTTTTTCCACATCGAAATTCATCCAGAATTGTTCACACCCCCCCCCCCCCCCCCCCCACAAACTCAGTTTTTCTCACCTTTTAACCTCTTGGTTTATTTGATTAGCTTTTGCATCAAGCGAACCATCCTCATAAGCTTGATCCACCAAGGAACAAGCTCTCTAGTTTTAAATTTTCTTTTATTTTTCTTTTATTTTTGCTTTGCTACTGCTCCTTGCTTTGCAAAGCAAATTTGGTTGCAACTTCCCGAGCCGACCCTTTGAGTCAAAAGTTCCCCGCAGTCTAAGGTAAGCTCGTCGCCAAGTCTCAAAAGCCACTCAAACGCAAGGTAAGCTTTTTTTCCTTTCTCTTTTCATTTTCTTTCTTTATTTAATTTATTTTTCCCTACTTGAGATTAGTCTTTTTATTTATTTATTTTTTCCTCATTGGGATTATTCTCTTCTTCTCCTTTGGACTCATTGCCTAATTATTTTATCTGTTAATTGATTCACTTAGATTAGTTAATTAAAATCTGAAATAATTAATTCAATCTGGTAAGCAATTAAAATCAATCCAATCAACTCAAAATTCAATCAATCAAAACATGATAAAGTGGTTTGACTAAACAAACCCCTTCGCAAGAAGGGAGAACTGCGTGGGTTCTGATTCTCATTCAAAGGGATACGCAGGCATACTTGGTCCAAGCATCAAATCCAAATAAAATAAACTAACTTCTCCCCCATCACTTTTTTCACTTTAATTTAATTTCTTTTGTTACATTGATTTGATTAGGATTAGTTTGAGAAATGTGTGTCTTTCTTAGAACTCATAAGGGCTAGAGGAGGTATCCCCTAATTCAGAATTTTGTTGTAATTGTAACTTACATTTTCTCTTCCTTTTATCCCATTCTTGTTTATTTTATGTATAACATGATTTTATCATATTGTCATGTATCATATTAATTGTACAAGCATTATTCATGAAATTAATTTTAAGTCACAACTTTATTAAATGTCAAACTAATTAAAATGAACTGAAAACCTAGTCTTCGAATCCTCTTTGGTTTCGAGGCTAGTGATATTTTTTCCTTTGGGATATAATTGGAGTCATTAATGAGTTTTTACATTATATTTTTTCAAATAAAAATAAAATAAGGTGGCGTCTCCCAAAATACTTTTTAAAATCAACCAAATCTGAACCTGAAGGTTCCATTGTGAGTATAAACCCAAATGAGCATTTCGATTCCCTCTAGCGGATCGGACCGGTGCTTGAGCGAAGCCTCACAGTTGGCGACTCCACTGGGGACCACCTTCTTTTTAATAAAAAGAAAAATAAGAGAACTAATAATTGTTAAAAAAAAAGTTTGGCCAATAGTTGTGACTTTCATGCATCACTTGCATAGGCTCTTTGCCTCCAAATCTAGTCCTAGGAAAATAATGGATAGTGAGTAACATCGAGTGGGTAACCCTCCATAGGTTTATTCGCCGATAGCGAAATCATCTACCCCATGATGAATCATTTGATTCTTTCAAAGGTGTAACGAGCAAGCACGTATTGTTGGACCCACGCGAGGCTCCTTGACTCACATATGGTTAAGTATATTGTTGTTTTAGTGTGACAGGTACCCAATTCAAACCACCCTTACCCTATTATGTAATAAACCTAGAATATGACCTTAGGTTGTATGTACATAATCAAAGCCTTGCACAATTGCATCTTCATGAAATATTTTTTCCATGCATATCATACATTCATAATGTATAAAAAAATCATGCATTCATCTCAATCCTAGGTCATACCTTGAACCGAAGAAGGGTCAAACTCTCTTACCTCGATTCAATTACCTTTACCACACAAACCTTAAACACCATTACCCTTTATTCAACTCAAAACTCATGTGCCCTTAATCCTCACCTTTGACCTTTATCACCTTGACCTTACCCCTTATCCAAGATCACTTTACCCAATACCTTCAGCCCAATACACTACCCTTAAGCCCAACACCCTTGGCCCATTACCTTCAAAACTAAGCCATTGCCCCTAAGTCCAAGACCTTGGTTCATTCTACCTTAGGAAATTTTCAAAGCCCAATGACGGTTGGCCCACAACACAATAGGAAATCTTTTTCCCTCAGAGTCTATATACCTCTACTCTCATCACCTTTTAAAATCCTCACCAATCACTCATTGGGTTTCTTTTTGTTTTGCTTTAAGGTATGAATGGCTAACCCGACTAATATGGCTGCCTTGACCACACTCGTGACCAATCTCCTTGAAAAGTAAGAGGAAAATTTCCAATCTATTTTGAATGCTCAACAAGCCCAATTCAAGGAACAAAGGCAATTCATTATTGAGGAAGTGCATGCATTATCAATCAAGCTAACCTCAACCCAACCATCCTAAATCCGACCCTGGACCAAACCACCCCAAATCTGAATCAAGTCAATCCTAATTTGGCCCAAGCCCATACTACCTCTATGCCAAATTCCTTCACCCACTCTAACCCTTCCTCTCCCTTGAATCCTTTTCAAGGTAGGGAAGTGTTCTCCCATCTAGACACCAAAATACTCATGAAAAAATTTAAAATGATGGAGAAAGCCATCAAATACTTAAAGTGTGGACAGCTTGACCTTGTTCCCTGATGCCAAGCTTCCTCCTAAATTCAAAATGCCTGAACTCGAGAGATTTGATGGAACTACTTGCCCCAAGACCCATTTGAAGATATATGTAGGGGCAATGCAGCCTTTGGGACTTAACAATGAACTCTTTACTCAATTGTTCCAACAATCACTAACCGGTGCTGCCATGAGATGGTTCCTTTCACTAGACAAGAGCCAGGAAAGGACATGGGATAATATTTGTCATGCCTTTATCAAGTAATATCATTACAACTGTGAAATAGATGTTACTAGGCATGAATTGGAAACCACTAAGCAATTTTCAAGTGAGTCATTCTCCATGTTCCTTACAAGGTAGAGGGCTAAAGCTGTTCAAATGGTAAACCGACCTACTGAATAAGAATAGGTGGACATCTTTGTTAAGAACCTACTCCTTGTTTACCAAGCCCATCTGCTAACCCAATACTTGCCCACCTTTAAAGCTTTGGTTGCGACCGCTTCAAAGATTGAAGATTGCATGTAAAGGGAATCATTTCAAGATGAATTCTCCACCACCGATCTGAATAGTGATGAAGAATCTGAACACCATGAACTTTGAGGCTAAGACCGACATGTCACATTCCCTTTCAAAGCCAAATCTATAAATATGATCCATGCATCTTCACCAAAGTGGAAGCCATACCCCACTGCACCCCACCTCACCTTTGCCCAAGTAGCAATTTATGAAGGAGTTCACGCTCAACTGATCTGACTTGTCTGAGATTGAATTCAAATTTGAGTCCAAGTCTAAGTCCAAATTCGAGTTCGAGTCCATGTTCAAAGTCCAATTTTGAGTTTGAGTTTGAGTTTGAGTCTGTCATTTTTGTATTCTTCTTCTATTTTGTACTATCTTCTCCTTTTATAAATAAAGCATTTATATTTTTATGCACTTCTCTTTTCCCATCTTTCTTGTTTAGTTGTGTCTCTAAAAAAAAAAAAAAAAAAGAGAATAAATAAAGAAATTAATGGATTTTGGAAAGCATTTGCATTTCACTATGATCACCACCATGATTTGGAAAAATTAAAACTTGAGGTGTTTCTTGTACCCGCATCAGCAGCCGTTTCACCAACGCCAAATCAAAGGATAGTCGAGATAATAAAGAACACCAAGTGGTGATTTATTCAGTTGGAGCAGTCAAAGCAAAAGACAATCCAATAAAGTTACCCATTGCACTTTTGGGTAATCAAATAAAACACCTCAACAAGGGGCAATAATCTCAAAAAGGACCTGATATCCCTATAAGATTTCTCTCTAGACCAAAATTCAATGAAATGGTCTAGACAAAGGTTAGAGCCCTAAGATGAAGGGAAGCGGTAGCCCAAATCATGGTGGAATCATTTTTAAATGCCAAAATTCATTGATTAGCTTGCTAAGTTGAAAACCCGAAAGGGCGGCTCAGACATAAGTTAGAGCTAAAAAGAAAAAAAGAGTCATCATGGTCAAATCATTCTGTTCCTTATGTCCTTATCCTATATTAAGGGCATATCTTCCTAATTTATCATCCTTTGGTTGATCCCTCATTAGGGTCTAACCTTCCGAATCGTCTTCTATCAGACCATCATGGGTATGTCCTCTATATCGTCTTTAAGTCAATCTATCACATTGCCCTTATCGTTCAGTAGAGGCATATCCTTCCTGTCATCCATCTCGTTGCCTTTATCATTCATTAAGGGTATATTCTTCAAGTCGTCTGTCACATCTTTTAGCTTAAAAATCTAAATAACTTTTATCATCCATAAAAAATATGTCTTTCGGGTTGTTGTCCAAGTCAATCAAATGTCTCCTCAAGCGTCCCATCACTCTAAGAGTCTCTTCAATCTCAGATAATAAGATAAGTTGTGCTTGTCTTTTCTATAAATCATGTTACGATAGCAAAATCATACAACCTCCCCAACACCTTTCAAAAGGTCAAACCTACCATCCTTTTAAACCGAAGCCTCCTTGGTAAAATCCCATCTTCTAAGGGCCAAGCCCACTAAAAATCCCAAGTCTCTTAAAGACTCATGATCCTTGAAACTTAGTTTCTTTAGCAAGGCTAAAGTCGAGCCATGACTCCCAAGACCTATCATCATCAAGCTGATTAAAAAGAGTCTAGACCAGTCAAAGCCCATCCCAAGCCTCCTTAGCAAATCATATTATCCTTCCAAGTCTGAGCCTTATTGGAAAAATCCATTCTTCCAAGTCTGAGCCTCCTTCGCAAATCATACCATTCTTCCAAATCTGAGCCTCCTTCACAAATCATACCATCCCTTCATATCTAAGCCTCTTTGGCAAAATCATATCATCTCTAAAGTCCAACTCCTTTGGATAAGTTAAATCAAGCTTGCAAACCAACTGGTCAAAACACTTCTAAAAGCCATGTTTAGAGGCAGACTCTTAATAGATGGGTTACATAAAGCCAATCCACAATCTTCATCTTTGAAAAGGCTAAACCTAGCCAAGCCTTCCCAATTAATCTTCTAGGCAAAACCTAATCGAGCCTTCCAAGCAATAATCTCCTCTAAGGCCAAACCTAACCGAGCCATCCTACTTAATCCTCTCCCAAGGCCAAACATGACCTAGCCTTCCTACCTAATCCTCTCCCAAGGCCAAACCTAACCTAGCCTTCCTATCTAATCTTCTCCAAGGCCACACCTGACTAAGCCTTCCAAGCAATGATCTCATCTAAAGCTATACATGATCTAGCCTTCCAAGATAACCTTCGAAGCCATACCTAACTAAGCCTTCCAATATAACCTTCCAGGCTAAACCTGGCATAGCCTTCCAAAATAATCTTCCAGGCCACACCTGACTGAGTTTTCCAAGTATGACCTCCTCTAAGGCCAAAATTTGACTTAGCCTTGACATCTTCCTAAGGCCAAATAACCGAGCCACTTTTCCTCATCCTTCTAGAATGGGGGCACCCTCTCTCCCAAAGATCAGCACTCTCATACCAAATTGATCCTTTCCAGGTATCTAATTCATAATTTTTGCTTAATCATATGTATTTCACATTAAACAAGTCGCTAATCAGAATTCCTAAATTAAGATGGATCATCAATCCAAAATTCTGAATCAAGACGGATCATCAATCTGAATTCCTGAATCATGCAATTAAAGGGTCCTCCACCCAAACCAATCAATTTCAACTTTAAAATCAGACCCATCCTAAGATAACCTTAGAATCTATACCTTAAATCTGAATTAGGTTTCCTTTCTATAATCAGACCCATCCTAGGATAGCCTTATGATCTTTTTCCCAAGCAGACTGGGAATATCACTTTCATTCTAGATTTTTCCAAGCAGATTGGGGATATCACTTCACTTTCATTCCAAATCTCTAAAATGTACCGAGAGTAAGCTTCTTTTATCAATCATTTCCAATATTTAGAAATTATCACCAAGACATCTCTATGGTTCCGTTTTCCATCCTCAAAGTCAAACAAATCCTTCACCCATATATGTCTAACCTAGATATCCCTCTGTTTCCTTTTCCCGCTTTTTATCCAAATCAGTCTCATTTTTCACCTAGCAAAATCTAGCCTTTGACCTAGATTCCCCTCTAGTTCATTTTTCGCTTTCATTTTTTCGTCAACTTCCACCTATAAATATTTAGAAACAATCACCTAAATATCCCTGTGATTCTTTTTACCATCTTCCTCAGATTAAATCATTTGTCACTCAAACATGTTAAAATCTTGATTTAGATATCCCTTTGGTTCCTTTACCATTATTTTACCCACCCAAATATGTCCAAATACCGACCTAGACATCACTTTGTTTCCTTTTTTCCATTCCTTTCTCCAAGTTCACTATCATCAGAATCGCCTTATAGACAAGACAATTCTGATGAGGGGGCAACTGTGAATCCTTAATTTTGCATCCCCGGCATGTGGTTGGACCTAAAAAATCTTTGGTGAAAGTGCGGCGATGAACAAAAAGAATAACGAATGAAAAAAGGCCAAAAACACAAAAGAGCCCTGCGGTTGCCGCAGGCGCCTCCTGCGGTACCGCAAGGGCAGTTTGCAGCAGCAATTGGCTGCCGCAGGTGGCCTCTGAGGAACCGCAGGGCCAACCTGCAACAGTGTGTCCTAGGTCCATTTTTTCACATCGAAATTCGTCCAGAATTGTTCAAAACTCCTTCCACTATAACTCAATTTTTCTCACCTCTTAACCTTTTGGTTTGCTTGATTAGCCATTGAATCAAGCGAACCATCCCCATAAGCTTGATTCACCAAGGAACAAACTCTCTAATTTTAAATTTTCTTTTATTTTTATTTTATTTTTGCTTTGTTATTGCTCCTTACTTTTCAAAGCAAATTGGGTTGCGACTTTTCGAGCCGACTTGTCAAGTCAAAAGTTTCCCGTCGTCCTAGGCAGGCCCGCCGCCAAGTCTCCAAAGCCACTCAAGCTCAAGGTAAGCTTCTTTTCCTTTCTCTTTTCATTTTATTTATTTATTTATTTTATTTTTCTCTCATTGGGATTAGTCTTTTTATTTATTTATTATTCTCTTATTCTCCTTTGGTCTCATTGTCTAATTATTTTCTCTCTTAATTGATTCACTTAGATTAGTTAATTAAAATCTGAAATAATTAATTCAATCTGGTAATCAATTAAAATCAATCCAATCAACTCAACTTTCAATCAATCAAAATATAATAAAGTGGTTTGACTAAACAAACCTCTTTGCAAGAAGGGAGAACTGCGTGGGTTCTGATTCTCATTCAAAAGAATACGCAGGCATGCTTGATCCAAACATCGAATCCAAATAAAATAAACTAACTTCTCCCCCATCACCTTCTTCACTTTAATTTAATTTCTTTTGTTACATTAATTTTATTATAATTAGTTTGGGGAATGTGTGACTTCCCTAGAACCCATAAGGGTCCCCTAATTTAGAATTTTATTATAATTGTAACTTACCTTTTATCTCCTTCTTGTTTATTTTATGTATAACATGCTTTTATCATATTGTCATGCATCATATTAATTGTACAAGCATTATTCATGAAATTAATTTTAAGTCACAACTTTATTAAATGCCAAACGAATTAAAATGAACTGAAAACTCAGTCCCCTAATTCTCTTTGGTTTTGAGGCTAGTGATCTTTTTCTTTTGGGATATAATTGGAGTTATTAATAGGTTTTTACCTTATATTTTTTCAAATAAAAATAAAGTAAGGTGGCAACTCCCAAACACTTTTCAAAATTAACCAAATCTGAACCCAAGGGTTCCATCGTGAGTACAAATCCAAATGAGCATTTCGATTCCCTCTAGCGGATCAGACCAGTGCTTGGGCGAGGCCTCATAACAAGATTTTAAATTGTTTCATAATACAATTCAATCATGTTTAGAAGCACTTCACAGCTGAAATTATGTGGTAATAAAGTTACAGAACATAATATGTTATAGAAGATATATACTATTTTTATGTCTCTAACATTCTCCTGCAGCAGCAGTATAAACAGTAAAAATTTATAAAATATTTTGAACTTATTACTTGCTTTATAATGGCTAAAAAAAAAAGAACAGTGAATTGGTAATAAGAAATCATCAAGCTAGGCTCACTGTTACAACATCAGTCTCTGAAATGAATGTTGTAGATAACCAAAAGTCAAAATTCAAGAGTGAGGTACTTTTGATAGATCATGAGAACTCTGGAAGAGAAACAATCCACATAGAGGACACAACTCAACTCAACTCAATATGTAAACTCCTTGAAGGAGTAATTTGTAAAGATTTTGCATTTTTATTATTATTCTTATTGCTTTGTTAGATTTTGTTTTTAATGTTTTTACATTTTATTTGGATTATATTTTATCAATAAGTTGTGCATTATAATTTATGAATTATTTCATTATTGTTTTATCCTGAGTATACATGAAAAATATGTTGCATTGAATCTGCAGTTCAAGCGTTGAACTTGTAGTTCAATAATTAAACCTTGAAAGTTTGGCATGACATGCCATGATACATGTAATACATACTCTCCCTTACAACCTGTACATGGACGTGAGCCTAATATTTATCATTTGTGATTTTTTGGTTGTGCTGTGTATGTATCAATAGCACCACCTCAAAATGGGTCCACATAGGAGACTAAAAAAAAATATATTATTTTGATGAGGCACATTTTCCTACATTAGGGGGAGAAAAAACACCTGTTAGTGCTAAATAATGTCAAGAAATTTCCTGGAATGTAGATTATTTAAATAATTTTGATCAATGTATAAGTTAGAGTCAATTGCCATATGCATTTATAGATGCTAAAAGACTGACAAAATCTCATATTCAGCTGCTAATACCCTAGTAAGGGTTGTGGTTCCTATTGAAAATAGAAAATCAATTGAGCTCGACACAAGCCAGAAGCGTGGATAATAAATTAGAACTAAAGATAAAAATCTGCGGAAAAGAAAAATAGCATCACTAAGAAAATCTCCTGAAGAGGAAGATCTCAATCAAAGAGCTATAGCCAATGATGAGACACATACTGAGACAACAGAACAATTATATCCTTCAGATATGGCTCATGGAGTTGATGATCAGATGAATGAAAATTACGAAATCTCGATTAATTTTGTGATACAGGAGAAAGATTTGATAGAAATTCATTTATCGTCGACAATAAATTTACCTCAACAGTAGTTCTTACTGTCTCAATAGACAATCTGGATCCAAAACCTATGAATATAAATGAATGTCAGTATAGACATGACTGACTATCATGGAAAGAGGCAAATCAGGTCGAGCGAGACTCGCTATTTAAACGTATGGTATTTGGACTTGTTATGCTGACTCCCCAAAATATGAAACCAATTGTGTTTAAATGGGTGTTTGTCCGAAAGCATAATGAGAAAAATGAGGTGGTAAGATATAAAGCGAGACTAGTTGCCAGAGTTTTTCGCATAGACCTGGTATTGACTATGAGAAAACTTATTATCCTGTTATGAATATGATCACATTTCGTTACTTTATTAATATGCAATTAAACAAATTTTGATATGCGCCTTATGAAAATGATACTTATATGAGAGTCCTAGAAGGACTAAAGATAATAGAAATGAATGTACATCAAACATACGACATGAATTACATCAAATTGCAAAAATCCCTGTATAGATTAAAGCAATCTAGACATATGTGGTATAATTGTTTGATTGAATCGTTATTGAAAGAAGGATATATGAATAATACACTATAATCATATGTATTCATAAAAGACCACATAGTGATTTTATTATTATTGCAATATATGCTGATGATCTAAATGGAACTCCTAACAAACTCTCGAAAAGTGAGTTTGAGATGAATTTAGGAGAAACAAAATTTTGTATCGGCTTACGGATCGATTATTTATCCTCAAATGAGTTCTAATATACTAATCTACTTATGTAGAAAATGTACTTAAGCAATTTTGCATAGATAAATTCATTCCCTTAAGCACACTAATAGGTGCTCCGCTCACTAGAAGTGAAGAAAGAACCTTTTAGACCTAAAGAAGATAACGAATAACTATTTGGTCCTGAAGCACTATATTTAAGTGCTATAAGAGCACTCATGTATCTTACAAAGTGCATTAGGTCTGATATTGCATTTGTAAGAAAAATTCTTAGTTAGGTATAACTCTGCACCTACCAAGAGACATTGGAGTGGTGTAAAAGACTTATTATGTTATCTTCGATGCACTATTAATTTGGTTATATTTTCATATAATTTAAATTTGACATTGGTCTACATGTGGATACTGGTTATTTGTATGATCTCCATAATAGTAGATCTCAGAGTGGCTGTGTGTTTGTTTATTGTAGTATTGCAATTTTATAAAGGTTTGTAAAGCAAATTATGGTCATGAAGTACCTCAATAAAAGATGTTCCCACTATGTTATTTGAGAGTAATGCGACATGCATTGTACAAATTAAAGGTGACTGAATTAAACATATTTCACCCAAATTCTTTTATATGCATGAGCTCTAGAAGAGCGGTGAAATAGATATCCACCAAATTAGCTCGAATAACAACCTAGCATACTTATTTACCTAATGTAATATTTGAACTGCATTATTTCATCGATTTATATGTGTGGTGTTAAAATGTTGTCCTCATCAGGGGGAGCGAATTAGTATGAGATTGTACTTTTTTTCTTTAGTCAAGTTTTTGTCCCACATGATTTTCTTGGCCAAAGGTTTTAATGAGGCAATTTGTGCAATAACATAATAGCGCATAAATTGTACTCTTTTCCTTAGCTATTTTTTTTCCATTGGGTTTTTCTAGCAAGGTTTTTAACGAGGCATATTCATAGCGCAAGTAATATCCAAAATGAGTGCTATAAATTATTATATGTGGATGTTACTTAAACATAATTTATTCACAAAGGCATTATCAATCGCGACATTTGAAAAGTTGGTGCACGACAATGGAATACGGCGACATAGAGATCTCAAGTAAAATTAATTTGAAGGGGAGAAATATGCACTGCACTATTTTTCTTGACCAGGGTTTTTTCCCACTGGGTTTTTCTTGGCAAGGTTTTTAACGAGGCAGGTTTTATTATAAAATAGACATCCAAGGAGGAGTGTTATAAAATATATTAATGGATGTCATGATAAAAATATAAGTTATCTTTATTCTTATCTCTCTAAATATAAATTCTTATAGAGATAGTTTTCTATCTCTATCCCTATCTCTGTAAATATTGACACCTATAAATAGGTGTTAGTTTTAATAAAGTAAGATACAGATTATTCTCTTCTATTCTCTCTCTATAATTCTCTCTTTTATTTTACAACAATAATTGATTAATCACCAATTGACAATTTAGCTCCTAGCTTTCAAGCTATGCCTTTTTTTTTTCTTTTATAATTCTTATTTAATTTCTTTTTATCATTAAGGGGTGGGGCACTCGAACTTGGTCTATTGTATAGTCGATAATCGAGAGATATATTACCACTAAACTATAAATATATATATTCTTTTTGTAAATTTGATTTCAACTGATACTTGAATTCGAGACATCTCAACTTAAAGACGACTCTAGTACTAGAAAACCAAAAACTTATTGACAGAGGTAGACCTACAAGATCTTGACTGATTGCTTTAATCATTCAATATAATAATTATTTATACTGAATAATTATCTTTATACTAATTGCAATTAAAGATATTAAATTGTACAATTATAATTATAATTTATTATTATAAGCAATTTAGTATAATTTTTATAATTTATTATTATTTTTATACTACATTTTAAAATTATATTTTATTATTATAATTTTTACTAATTAAAAAAAAGATACTAATTTTATAATTATAGATGATTATAAAACTTTATAAAAAATTTTGTCAAGTAATTTCCATAAGCAATTTAGAATATATATATTTAGATAGATAATAAAACAATATAACTAAATTGTATTTTGAAATTATTATTAAAATGAGAATTGATACTTTTTTAATGAGATATATTATATCATCATCAATAATGTCTTCTTCATCACTACAATAATTAGCTAATGTGTCATCTTCTTCATCATTTTCATCCAAAATGAAGTCATAGTCCTGTTTTTCTAATCTCATGTTGCTTTCAACTATATTAGCTTCAACAACATCTGCCTCAACATCATCTCTATGCAAACAAGTTAAATCTTCACTTTCAACTTCAAGTACCATAGGTATCTCTAGTGAGTCATCATCTTGGTACACCTCATCATTGTTTGATTCCAACTCCGGTATGTCAAATAAATTCCTATGCTGAAATTTTTGCACAACACACCAAGATTTTCCTAATTTGGTGTC